>VMDR010000329.1:0-266708 GCA_007922815.1 Macrotus californicus
TTTGCTTTCTGTAGTATAAGTAACCCCACTCTTAGAACTGAAATTATTTCTGGACGGTGGTACAGCCAAATACAGAAATCTAGCCTTTATTTCATAGTTCTAGTGTTGATCTGAGGTTCTGCTCTTGGAAATACAGATTCAGCAAATGCATGATATACAAAATGACAGATCTAATGATAACAAACACGGATATTTATGCATACCTCTTTCAGTTTTTTTTTTTCTAAACCCATATACAACATGTATCTTAGAAATATTTCTTGGAAGATTTTCCTTTATGTCCTAGGTTACAAAGTTGCTTCAAAAATGAGCCCTAGAAGATGGTTGTTTCTTTCCCTGCTGGGTGAATTTCCCCACAATCCTCTTGGCCATATTTATTGCCCCAAGAGTCTTTGGACCATGCTCAAAATTAAGAAATGCTAGCTTAAAAATTACCACTGCTGATTTCATGTGCACAAAGAATTTAAAAAATTTCTTGATAGGACTTAAGCACTAAGGATAATCACTTCCCATGCCACCTTTATAGCTCCGTTGTGCCTGCTGTACGAAATTTATCGCCTGCTTGGAATAATAGCCTTTCTTTTCAAATAATTCAGTTCCGTTTTCCAGAAAAATCTGATGGTTCTGGGGCGGGGAGCAGGTACTTAACGCCAACCACATCTCAAGCTCAAGGGACAAAGCCATCCTTGGCTCTCACTAGAGTTCTGCCTCCATCAAGCTCGCTCTTAAACCTTTGGAAGAAATCTTTCCTTTCCTTCAAACTTTTAATGTGAACTTATTTTAGATGCAGAAAAGTTGAAAATGATGCAGGGAGTTTCCATATATCTCTCACCTAGCTTCCCCCACTGTTGACATAGTATAATCATCAAAGACAGGAAATTGACATTGGTGCAGTATCATCAATTAAACTACAAACTGTACTTGAATTTCCATCAGTTTTTCCACTGATGTCTGTTTTCTGTTTCAGGATTCTATTCAGGATCCCGCCTTGCATGTAGTTATTTTTCCTTTGTCTTGGAGATAACAGGTTTTTGCCAGTTGTCTGGGGGTAGTGTATCTGATCATGCATCTGAACAATCAGATATTTTCCTTGATCATAAATCAACCCTGGCTGGTGTAGCTCAGTGGATTGAGCACTGACCTGTGAACCAAAGGATCACTGGTTTGATTCCCAGTCGGGGCACAAGCCTGGGTTGTGGGCCAGGTTCCCTGTGGTGGGGTGTATGAGAGGCAACCACACATTGATGTTTCTCTCCCTCTTTTTCTTCCTCTTTTTCCCTCCCTTCCCCTCTGTCTAAAAATAAATAAGTAAAATATTAAAAAATTAAATGAGACCACTCACTTTTTAAAAAAAAATTACTGTTAGTTGCATTGGAGTAACGCTCTTCTGGGCGGGGTCAGCCTTGTGGTTACTGTAGTTGCTGGGTGGCTGTCACTAGAGTTTATATTGCTTCTCATTGTTAGGATCTTATTTACAAGCAGAATAATAGGAATGGAAGCTTATTCTGAAGGTCAAGGGTCTCATGCTTGGTCTTTTCTGGGGAGAGGAGTTAGGAATTCACAGAGCTTCAGAGACCTGGAAAGTCAGCTTATTTTCTAGACAATTGCTGTCCAGTAGAGTTTTGTGCGATGATGGAAATGTTCTTGAACCTGCATTATCTAGTATGTAGCCACTAGCACTGTCTATTAAGCACCTGAAGTGTGGAACCGAACGTTTGTTTTATTTTTCATTAAAGTTTAAAGTTCCGTGGCCACATGTGGCGGGTGGCCACTATATTGGCAAAGTTCAACTTTAGAGCATCCTTAGGGAGTAAAATTGGGTCATACTGTTAAACCTTTTCCTTATTAAATAAGATGTATAAAACCACAGAAAGTGTTTGGTTTAATGAGTTACTATAAAACCAATATTCCTGTAACCACTACCCAGGCCGAGGAGCAGGAGTCAGCCAAACCCTCCATCTGCCTTGTTTCTTCCTCCAAAGCAACCCCTGTTGTGATTGTTAGATTCATCAGATATGTGCATTTCTATTACCGCCCACGTGGTTAGGCTTAGACACTGCAGTGTAATCTTGTACGTTTAAAAATAATTGGAAACGTCCTTGAGTCTTGCACCCTGCAACTTCATCTCCATCCGTTCTTTTCCTTATTATCTGTCTGGCAGTGGCTGGGGGGTGGGGGAGCGTGGTGGCAGCCCTGGGCTTTAGGACCTATGAGTGCCCCCATGGAATTTTGCTGATGACAGGCTCGTGGTTCAGTGCACCATATTCCTCTGTAGATTTTGCAGATTGGCAGCTGGAGTAAGAGATTTGATTCATTAGACTCTGATTCAGTCTGGGTCGGGCAGTTTTTCTTTTTTTAATTTTTTAAAAAAGATTCTTGCACACCCCTTGTTGGGAACCTGGCCTGCAACTCAGGCATGTGCCCTAATCGGGAATCAAACCAGCAACCATTTTGAGAACACCAGTGGGGTGTTTTTCCATTAATTAAACTACCCCAAATTGAGAACAGGTAACCTAGTTAACTTGTTTATGCCAAATTTTGCAGTGTACTATGGAAACATCTGCATGCTACTTGTGGAAAACCAAGTTGTCAGAGGTCTTTCTAAATGTGTGGTGTTCATAATACCTTTATGTAAATTTTAGGTTTTAGTAAGTACTTCTGTGAGCAAGAGGTGTGTGTTTGTGTGTGGGTGTGTGTCTGCCTGTTGGGGGTGGCGGAAAGAATTGCTGATTGAATTGTAATACAGTCATTTACTTGTCTAAACCTCACCCACATGGCTGTACATGCTCTTTTTTTTTGTTGTTCTTGGTCTTAATTTCCGACACAAGACCAAATTGGGCTTTAGAGTTATTTTTGTACACTGGACTATCTAGGGACAAAGAGAATAAGCATGTGAGAGGTGAATTTGGTATGTTATTTGAAAAAGCAGATGGTGAGCAGCTCTTCGGCCTGCTGTGGCCAGAACCACACTCCAGCTATTGATGCGGAGGAGAAGGGCTTTCTTAAGAATTAGAGGGCCTGCTTTTATCAGGGAGTTTAAAATATAACTAAATAAGTATGACTTAGACCCTAAAGAGTTCTATTTAAACAAAGTCAACATGTATAAGTGTGTTTAAAAAAAGTCAGAAGAGACCTTTCCATGTGACCAGTAAGCACTAGAGTGGAAATTAGCTAATCTTGGTTTGAATTTAGTTTAGGCCTCTGTCCACGTTGTAATGGGGGGAGTTGGACTCTGTTAATGGTAGTAAACGTGACGTTCTTGCTAGTTGCTATGGCAGGTAACACTAATTACGGTCATCACGGTCCTTTTTCAGCTTCAGAATCCGTCTCAACTCAGTACTCCAAGTAGCCATTGCATATCATGTGATCGGAATTGACACGGAAAACCAAATCTGTTTGTCAGTCCTAGGCTGCCTGGTTTCCAAGTTCCCTCCTCCTCATTGATCTCCTGAGGGTTGGAGATCCTTGGAAGTGTTCAATCTCCTTGTTATTCAGTATTTATATATTTCCCCTTTTCTTTTAATTCTTCCATGGAAACGTAATACCTTGGAAAAGTAATCTATGGCACTGAAATTTTTTCCCTAAAAATATCATGAAATGTTGAAAGTCTCATGCAAAACATACTATTGTTTCTGGGAGTTGGCTGTAAGCCAGGAACTGAGCTGGTTTAGGATGAGAAAAATAAACCGTGTTCATGCCTTGATGTTGTTTTTCTTTTTTAGCAACATGTAAATTGTTAAATATTTCTGACTTCTGCTGGGTCCAAGCCAGTGTTTTTTACTACCCAACTTATGTGACCTCCGTACAGTGGAAATCTGGCGTTTGAGTCATGTTTTGGTTTCGTGGTGTTTTATAGAGCCCTGTGACCCATGTAATCACTCTGCAGCCCCTCTTCTTTTCCTCGAATCTGGAGAGGAAATAAAACACTGTAGAGCTTTGTGTTTGATCTTGTAGGAACTGTAATGAAGGCTGAAATAACGGTACCACGAGCCCAGCGATGGCTGATGATAGCGAGGGTACAGACTGCTCCATTCAGAAATGCACGGGAGAGGAAATTATGTTGGAAAGCCAGGATGCAATGTTCCTAAAACTGTTTGAGAACAGAGTTAAGGGAGAGGAGAAAAAATTCAGAAGGGTGGGGAGCTGTGATTTTTTTTTTTTTGAAAGCTTGCTTACAATCCTTTGAGCTAGATAGAGCCCCAGGATTACTTCAAGTTTATAAGACTGCATGCTTCTGCATGCACAAATCCTGTTTGTGCAAATTTGACCTTTAAAGTGATTTCCATTACTGTTTTCTATCCTTCTCCTCCTTTCTCCCTTTTTAAAAGAGCCAGCTATTTGTGTGAATTTTTAGGTTTTAGGGTTAATGTTAAGGCCCTAAGATCTCCAGGTATGTATGGCTGGCTATCAACCATTTACTTAAAATTGTATGTTCGGTACATATTATCTACCAAGCACTGTGCTAGTTGCTGGGAATAATAATACCTAACACTTACTAAATATGTCCTTTGTGTATGGTCCAGTGTTAAGCACTTTATATATATATATATATATATATATATATATATATCTTATTTAATATTCACAAGCAAATGAGGACAAGTTATTTTATGGATGAGGTCAGAGGTTATTGCCCGAATCATACTACTAAGTGACTAGGTTAAGTTAGTATTGGAATATAGATCTTGATTATTGATTCATTTTGTTGATTTTTGTGAAATGTCACCTAAAATACCATTTTTGATGAGTAAATTCTTCATGGACTTGTATATTTTTTAAAGTAATTTCCCCATTTTTACAACTTGGCTGCAGATGTTGTCTTCTCTCCCTGGCAGCCCCCTCCACCCATCACACACAATAAAATGTAGAAAATCTGTCTGTAAGAACATGCTCTTTAATTTCCTGGTTTATATTCTGGTGGTCTATGGGGACGCTATAAAACAAGTGCGGTCAAGCCCAGCAAACATTAAACTGGGGAGGTTTCAAAGACACATGGAATGGGTTTATAATTTAATAAAAGATTAATTCAACCCTGACATTTTATTTTCTAGGAGCATTCACTTCTGTCCTGGGCCAAGGTTGGGAAATAACTTGGTAATTGTCTGTTTGCCATGTGCCCGCTCTGTCTGTCCTTTTGTGCCGTTGAGATGAGTTACGCCGAACGTGCCCCGAGTGGGGAGGTGGATGCGCTGGGGGCACTTACGGCCGCCGTGCCCACCAGAGGCAGGGTGGGGCTCCATCTAGGTAGGCCCCTCATGTATCAGCGCTGGTACAGCCTGGGTGTTTTAAAGTTTATGAAAGGGAGCTCTGCGGAAAGTGGTATCAGACGGTCCCTTCATTTGACATTAGATAATTTGATAATTAGAAGTTTGTTTACAACTAACCCTATGTTTTTGTGTCATCATATTTCTGTGTCACCTATTTCCGTAGCCCTCACATGTTTAGAATCTGCACTGTGACCATATGACTCAGTTCTGTAGTTCCATTTATCCTTTCAGCTCTATCTTGTATCCTTTTATTTCTCATTTCTCATAATTTTTCACCTAGCTTTTACTTGAATATTAATATGACAGATTTGGAGGGGAATTTTAAAAAATAAGGTCTAAAATTTTAGATGACTGTTTATATGTAATATATAGCATATACATTTTAACATTGCTATATCTATCTGCCAGGCATGGTGCCTAGTGCTAGAGATATAAATAATCCAAACTGAGACTATTCATGCTATTATCCCTCCAGTAATGGACCCGGCCACTGATCCAGTAATCAGAAGGGCAAATAAGGATAGGCCACTTACGGAATTGTAAAGGAAAGGGCCTTGGGCCTCTGGCCGTGGGTAACAAGGGGCCTTAGTCTGGAGGTCAGGAAACTCTCTCCTAAGGAAACAACATTTGAATGAGCTCTGAAGGATGAAAAGGAGCTATCTAGGTGAAGAAGAAAGGAAAAGTCTCCTCAGCAAGGCAACCATCAGTACAAATACAAAGGCTGGGAAAGGAGGGAGCACTGTGTGTCCTAGGAACTGAAACAGCCCTGTTCCTGGAGTGATTAGAGCAGGGTGAGGAAGGCAGGGGCCACTTCCGCAGCTCTTAGACCGTGTTAAAGATTTCGCCCTTTATCCATGGGAACCCATGAAAGGCCTTTAAGGGAGGAGAGGTAGCCTGGTCAGAATTTCCTTGGAAAGGTCCATGCCTGCTGTTATATGGAGAATTGACTAGAAGTGGGCAGGAGTGAATGGGATAGCTATTGGCAGGCCGGTCCTCATCCTCGTGAGAGATCTGGTTCCTGAAACTGGAGGGGCGGTGGTAGAGAGATGTTTACAAGTCCAGGGGCTGTCGAGGAGGTGAAATCAGCTGGGTGTGGAAGGGAAGAGGCAAGTCAGAGAGCAGAAGGGTGACGCCTTCACTACTGTGTAGCAAGCCCGAGGAAGGAAGACTAGGTTTTGGGGAATAGCACATGGCTTTGAACCTGTGGAATGAGAGGTGCCTTCGAGGTCTCCCAAGTGAGGGAGGGGGAATGCCAACTGGATTTGGGCACTGGACATGAGAGGGGTGGCCAGAGAGTCATCTGCTCCCAGGTGGAATTGAATGAATGGTAAGGATTAGCGTGCCTGGGGAAGAGGGCGCAGTGTGAAAAGACGACAGGGCCAAAGGCGTCAGCATAGCAGAATCCTGGCATTCATTGGCTGCGTCAGCAAGAATGAGCCTTAAAAAGAGAGGGGTGGGGCCCGGGGGCCAATGAGGCAGGAACAAAACCAGAGGCTGTGGTGTAGGAAAGCAGAGGGAAGAGGGGGACCTGTGCTGTAGGAAGGGTGAGGTTTCCAGACAGGCGTTGTCTGTCTGGAAACCGGTGGGGTTGGAGCTTTATTGCCATGGGGCAGAGGGTAAAGGAAACGGGGACAATATCTGAGCAAGAATGCTATGGACAGTATGAGGATCGCTCAATGAAATGCATCCAGTTGTTTATTGGGATCGTTCTTGCTTCCCATGCATCGCCATTAAGGTTATGGCTTCCTAGAAATGCCTGTCTCTATCAACCAGTCAGGGTAAAAATTGTTACCCTGCTTTCATTCTTTAGAAAGAAAAAGATAAACTTGAGTTTTTAAAAATTTTTATGCGTTCAACACCCAGTTTTTACTGAGCTGATCTCGTTCAACCTTTTGTTTGTCTCGGGTATTAATACAGAAGGAAACAGCTGGGAAGATAAGCTGTTCTCCGATTATTAATTTGTATGTGACTCAGCGAGGTATCAAGCCCAACCACAGCCCTTTGCCTTTATTTATTCAGCCAGAACATTTGTATACATCAGTAAAAGGACTATTTGATTATTTTTTTAGTTAGACAGCTGCAATACCTACTCATCCTATCAGAAAAGATAAAACGGATCAGTAGGCAAGCAAACATTTGTCAGTGTTTGGGAGAGATTTTATTAAGCTAGAATATAGTATTAGAGACTCAGCCCCAATTTCAAGTATTTTGTTAAAAGGGTCTCAGGATGATTGCAGAAAAAGGGATATTTGCAGGGTCATGTGCTCTGGCATTAACTAGATTACAGAATTTTGTAAGTAAGTTACGGTGGACTTTAAAATGGCAACGGGGAAAATGATTTTGGACTTGTGTAGGGGGAGTGAGGATGGCAGTAGCAGGATTAATGGGCTCTGACTTTGCGAGGATCCTGGGAGGAATGAAAAGGCACATAGTTGCTTCTACTTTCTTTCTAATCTTAGACTATTTATTTTTGTTTTTTATTCCTAAGAATTTTGTCTGTATTGGCAACTGCTCCATATTCTGAATCCTTAAAGCCATTCCGTGAACTGACAAGGGGGCATGTCTAAGATGCCGTCGACAGAGGCAGCCCCGAAGATGTTTTATTAAGTGCTTTTAGGGTGATGTGTAGAGATGGGATGTCAGAAAGAACAGTTTGGAATCGTAGCTCCCGGCCTCTTGGGCTCAGACCATCAGGGGAAGGGGGTTGGGTGTGCGACTGTTATAGCTGTGTATTCTGACAACCTGGTCTTGGTAGTTTGGGTTGAAAGACCGAGCGTGTCCCATGCTTCCTGTCCCACAGCCTTTCCCTAACCTTGATTCATTCTTCTGAGCTTAAGTAAATAGCACCCCTTTGCATCTCCCCTCTCTTTAACCTCTGAAGACTCTCACATATTTTAATTGGGCCCCGCCCCATGTTGTGGTGGATGTCGTGCCGTGTGTTTAATAATTGTTACACTCTCATTGTACTAGTGGAAATAGGCAATCTCTAGCAACACATTAATCCCTGAATCTCAGTGGCCTGACACAACAGAAGTTTGCTTCTCCCTCTGCATACAGATCCACTGTGAGTTGCTGAGGGGGCTCTTCTCAGGTTTGTAGGATTTTAGCATCTAGAACATTGAGCTGCCTCCTTCAGAAGCTCCGAAAGAAAGAGGGTAGAGTGTCATGCAGGGACTTTCTATTGCTTCAGCTCAGGTATGATAACTTCCGCTCACAGCTCATTGGTCAGAGCAAGTTACATGACCTTCTGGTGTGGGCAGGGGGAGAAACGGAACATGCAGGGAAGGAAGGGAGTGTTTCGGCACTATCATCTCTGTCACATCTGTGACATATTTCTGTAAAGAAAGTTTCTGACAGCCATGTAATCTCTTGCTTGCTAAATGCATTGCTGTAGCCTGTCCTTGAGGGAAACTGTCTTAAAGGAAATGTAAAGCACACATACTCTGTCTTGTCAAAGCACTTTTATAGTTATTTTTCCTGTTATTGTTGACTCTTTGATCAGTATGTTTCTTTTGCATACAAGGGTAACAAACCAATTGTTTTTGGTTCAGAATATACTAGAGCAAAAGAAAACTTTTGCCCCATTCACAACAGGATATATAAATGTAACACATCATGGACTAGAACATGTAAGTTCTGGCCGTACCCAGGGCATCTGATTTGTTCAAGCAGTTTCACAGCTTCTGCTGTAGGGTTTGGTGAGGTTGGGGGACATGGGGGAGTTGGAGAGAGAGGGACATTAGCACTAAGACTGTTGACTGTCATCCAAAGTGGGTCCATTCTTCCATTTTCTGTGAGGTCTACATTAGGACCCTGGTATTTAAGGGGTCTGTTTGTGATTTGAGTCTGGTGCTGTTAAGGAGGCTGAAGCCTTTGTTTAGGTAAAGTGAACCATCAGGTTTTCCTTCAGCAGCTTGGACCAGTACCTCTGACCCGTGTGCCGTGCATGGGAAGAGTTTGCTCAGTGCAACCAGCATGGAGGCTAGAAGTCTGCATCAGTGGGGTCTACATTATAAATAACTTTAAAATATACTAGGATTGACTAACAGAGAATCTAAGAAACTATAACAAAGATGAGTGATTATTAATGGAAATGGAGTCCTCTAAAGGCTGAAAAGTTTGCCCTCAGTTTTTACCTGTCTCGTTATGGCATGAATTATCAAGCTGTTTTCTGGTGAATGTTCAAGGCTATAGTGGTCTCGTCTGAATCATGGGTCTGTATTGGACTGGTCTACCTTAATGTGATTTGAGGCACCTGTTCGTACGGTCATTCAGTTGTGTTTTATATAATATCTTTGTCAGTTGTTGACAGTTTCATCTCGTTCGATCTTGCTTTCAAGTTCTGTGAGCAGAGAGCATGTCCCCTCGCCCTGTGCCCTGTGCTTGTTCATGGGCTGAGGGGAAGGAGCCCAGATTATGTAAATGGAGGGGTGAGGGGACTGGGCGCTGGCCAAGGCAAGCGCTCTGTTAGCGTCCCCCCCCCCCCGAGGTCCTGGGGCTCTTCCAGTGCCCAGTTCCCTCCCTGACAGGACAAGCTGAAGTTGAGTCTTTCCTCCTACTGAAGCCCCACTTCAGAAACTCTTTACAGTGATGGTCTTCATTGAAAGCTTGACTTTGTGGTGCGTTCAGGTTTTAAAAAGGTACTTTTAATGCCCCCTTCCTTCCTAATTGTACTAGTCATAGATGTTCCTTTTAGAAACACTGCAAATGAAGTGTGAAGAAGAAGTAAGTCATGTATAATCTTCCTATCCAGAAGTAATCTATTAATCTCCTTATGCTTCCTTCCTCTCTTTTAATGTATATAACACCCTGAAGGACTGGAAGCAGAGAGATGAGCAGATGCTTGCACGTTTGTGTTCATAGCTGTGTTATTCGCCATATAACCACAAGGCTGTTGCAGCAACCACGTGCCTGTTGATGGAGGAAGGGATAAACAATGTGATGTGCACATACATGGGATATTATTCAGCCTTAAAAGGAACGGAATTCGGACACCCCACAGCATGGATGGACCTTTAAGACATTATGCTAAGTGACATAAGTCAGCAACAAGAGAACAAACTGGAGGACTTCACTGAAGAGATACCAGAGCGGTCAAATCCATAGAGGCGGGCAGTAGAATGGTGGTCTCCAGGGCCTGGGGCGGCGGGGCAGGGGGTGGGGGGGAGGTTAGTGTTTAGGGTGTGGTTGCAGTTTGGGATGAGTCCTGGGGAAGGGGTGGTGATGACTGCAGAACAATGGGCATGTACTTAATGCCACAGAGCTGCCAACTTCAATGGTTAAAATGGTGACTTGTATGTTATGTGTATGGTACCACCACTAAAAAGAAATTGCCATCTCCCACATCATTAACTATTCTTTGAAAACACAATTTGTGTGATAGTGCATTATATGGAATATCTCTTACCATTTTCTTTATTGTTATACATTGACAGTGTTCCCCTCACGTGAGCAGTGCTATGACAGATATCCTTGGGTGCCAGTTTTTTCTTTGTAGCTAATTACTTATGTTAGGTCCCAACACCTGAGGTCATAGGCTGCATGGTAGGAGCCTCTCAAGGGCTCTTCATCCGTACCATGGCATGGCCTTCCAGAGGGTTATTCTGTTGTATTGCAACCAAGTGCTCATTTCATCTGCTCTTTCCTGACACTATGTGTTATCATTAAACAAACATTGCCTGTTAAGCCAAACAATGGTTTGTCACCATTTTAAAAATTTGTATCCATTTTGTTACTAGTGACTTTAAATAGTTTTCTCACTTTCGTAAATAGTGCCTGAAATACGGGGAGTGCTTTATTTGTTGAATGAATTTGAGTGCCTACTAGGTGCCACATCCTTCTTCAGGTGTACTAGACGTGGTGTCAGACAGGACCGATGCATGCCGTACATTTCTCACCGTGCTTGCAGTCTAGTGGGAGGGGCAGTTAAACGGTGGTGGTAAAATGGAAAGGTGCTGTCAAGTGAGAAGGCAGCCTGCCATGGAAACCAACACTACTGGCTCTTAACCCAGTAAGAGACGGAGAAGGCATCTGCAACGTAAGGATAACGGGAAGTATCCAGGCAGTGAAATGGAGCCCAAAGGAGAAGGCATTTCCCAAAAGAAAAAAGGATCCGCCATGTATAGGTATGTGCGCGTATGGGTTTGGCTGCTCATTGTCCTTTGCTCTGCGCCCTGCCCCTCCCCGCCCCCAACTGCTTACTTTTTCCTGGTTAATTTTTAAGTACCCATATAGTAAATTATTACCCTTCTGCCGTTCATATATTTTAATTATTTATCTTCCTTCAGCCTATTTGCCCTCCTGCCCCCGCACCCCCTGAACTTTTGCATGTGATTTTTTGTGGCAGTCTGTGGCAGTCTTGTCTCTAGGAGAGAGTTGAGAGGAGGGGACAGCCCCAGGGTCCTTCCCCCGACCTCCTGGAATTGTCTGCACTGTGGAGTGGAGTCCATGGTGAGGACAGGCCAAGTCCCAGGCGAGCACGTCCTCCCCATGCCGCCGACATTCCTGTGAACTCCGCAGGGTGAAGTCGGCTTCTCCCTACCGCCCATGCTCCTCGGGCTCTGATCTGTGCTCAGAACGTGCCTGTTCTGCATGTATTTCTTCTTCCTGGGAGTGAGTGACTGCTGACGGGCATGTCTCCTTTACTGTTGGCAAGAATCTGTTTAATTAGAGCACATCACTATTTTCACTTCTTCTACAAAGTGAAAGTCAAACATGCTGAGGGAAGGGAAGAGTTAGGGGACAGGGAGGCCCTAGGGGTCCCTGAGCTGCCTAAGGGCTGGGACAGGGTGGCAGGCGAGGGAGTAGGGGCAGGAGTACAGGCTGTTGACCAAGTACCTTTCATGCTCTCTCCGTCCTTAAAAGTCTAAGTTTCTCCCACTTTACACACTAGGGGACCAAGTCTCTCTGAGGCAAGTGACTTGCCTACCCTGAAAGAGCTATTGTTCGTGGTGGACTGAAGATTGAAACCTGGTTGAAACGGACAATGAAACTTAATCTTTTTCTAATAGACCTCAATGCTTTTTGTTAAAGGAATTCCAGAAAAGTTGGCATTGATCTTTGACTTTGAGCGTTAAGAGCTTGATTCAATGCAATTCTTTAAGAAATCCTAAATGCTGAAGCTTTAGCCAGTGATGATTAATCATTTTTGTGCTTTCCCATAAATCTGAGAGTCAGTTTTTTTAACTCTTATTGCAAAAATGTTAAAGCAGCATAGATGTTTTTTTAATGTGGACTTTTTTTTCCCCTGAAATTCCCACTTACTCTTGGTGACTTAGTTTTAACCCTGTGGGTTCCTCCAGGAAGGCGTCCAGTTCTTCCTAGTGGCCTCCGAAGGCATTCTGGAGGAACCTCGCCTCACACTTCATCTTGTTGCTGTGCAGGGAGTATTCGGAGTGGGCACCGTCTGAGGCCTCCAGGTCTCTCTGTTGGAGTCACCAGAAGACATTGGATTTCTTTGGTCACTCACCAGACTTGTCACTCTTCCTTTCTGCCTGGCTCTAAACTGAAGACTTCAGCCCAATTTTTTTTAGAACTGGCTGTTTCAACTTACTGTGCGCATCCCCACTTTGGCTGTGAACCATGCTCTCTGCGCATCAGCATAGGCCCCTAATGACCCTTCACTGAATTGTCATCCAGGCGAGATGATGAGCAAAGGCTGGCATTGGGAGCATCTGCTGGGGCTGTAGATTCTCCTCGTGCTGGGTTTTCTGACTTCGAGGAGTGTTTTCATTATGCAACTATTAAATAAAGAAATTTGGTATGCTAAGGACATCATATTTCCCTCCATGCATTTTAAACATATGGGGCTTGGGGTTGTTGTTCAAAGCTGTCTTATAGAGTCAAATTTTAAAATATAAATGAACCAAGATTCTGCAGCTGCATCTGGGCTTTGACAGTGTTCTAAGGAGGTTACAGTGGGGAGGGAGGAGGGGGAGCATATTTTGTGGAATGGACAAATAAGATGTTTTTGCAATTTTAATTGGCTCTTCCTGGCAGAGGTTTCATACAGCTGTTTCTCAGAGACACTGACACAAACTATTTATGGTGAAAGTGGTTGTCCTAGATAGCCACAAAATTCACCAGGCTGTTTTGTTACTGCTCCTTTTGGAAACGCGCTTCCTGATCCTCAAGGTAATATAAGGAGATGAAAAGGACGTATCTGTGGCCACCATCCTGGGCTTGCCTGCGTCTAGCTGTGTTTTAGTTTTACATTTATTAAACGTTAATTGCTGCAACGCTCAAACAGGCTTTGATCTATCTTGCTGGCATCCCTTAGATATTTATTGGAGAGAGAGAGAGAGAATGAGAGAGAATCAAAGAAGTATATAGGCGGGGGTGAGGGGTGGATGATCATTTTGCTTCTGATAACTCTAACAAAGTGGAACAGGCACAACCTAAATGGTTGCTTTTACAGTATCAACTGGAAAATAAGGAATGGCTGGGTTTTGAAGCTGACTCACAACACTTGAATCTGGAGTTGTAACCTGCCAGAATGTTACAGGAATGTGCTTCCTACATCACTGCCTCAGTGAGCTAGTGTTGTGGCCCTGCCATTTATTTGTCCTGGTATGTAATCCATCTTCCCTTTAGGATTAGTCCTTCTGAAAACTTAGTGGCTCAAAAGGGAAATGGATTCTTTCGTAAAACCCGAATTTCTTAACCTTACACGTGGACTAAGATCCTGCTCATTAACTCAAGGGTTTTTCTTCTTTCTTCTCTTTTTTCTTTTCTTTTACAAACCACTTTGAAGCTGACTTAATTTTAATTTTAGCTTATGCTAAATTTTTTTTTTACATGACTCCTACAGTTTTCCTAGAGTTGTTAAAAAACCATTCCTGGGAAGGAAACTTAGTTTCTATTCTGTTGTTCATTTCAACTACTGAGTGCTGTTTTGTCATGACTACTTGAGGGGAACTCAGAGACAGGGAAACATGACAGCTGTCCCCGAGCACAGTAAAGAACTGTGAACTCCAGAATCTGTTGTTTTTCTTTGACTCTCTCTCTCTCCCCCAAAGACCTTTAAATAGAGGCTGTTTCCTTTTGCTGTATTAACCCCCAACCCTATCTGATTTCTTCCAGTTGCTGAGCAAAGAATGGCAGCTTGCCTCTGAAGGCCACCAAAAAGGACAAAAATGTTTTATGGAAATAGCCAAAAATGTTTTATGGATGTTAACTTAGGTCGTCAAACCAGGAAGTTCCCCCAAAGCAACAAAATAACCCAATATTAAGAGGTTATGTGGAAATCTGCCAATTATGACATGAATGCACGCTTAATCAGATTTTCGAATGCTTTTATAGCAGAGGTGGAATGAAAGGTCCAGACTATAACTTTGATAGCATGAGCAAAGGTAGGCCTTAGCGTTGCCGGGCACTTTATTAATTCCAGGCTTAACAGGAGGACCGTTTCTGGTGGGGCAGGTTGGGGGGGTGGCGGTAAAAACGATGTGGATTAGTTCTGTGTTACATACACACACCTTCATCTTCTTTACGTATTGCGTTAAACTCTCTGGGGGAACAGATAAAAAGGACATTTAAGCCTTAGAGCAAGCTGTACACTATAAAATGTTTGTATCAGACAATTGTTCAGACAATAGCAATGGACTTTTGCTTGAAGATAATCTCAGTAATGGAAAACAATTACCAAGGCCTCGGGGGGAACTCGATTGGGGTGGGTGAATTGACCTTGGGTAGGCGCTGGGGGGATGCTGGCTGATATCAGCAGTGTCAGATGTAGTTTGTCAGAATGAGGCCTCGGTTTGGTTTAGATTGTGAATGTTCCAGAAGCTCTCATAGCAGACAGGCCAGTGGAGACTTGGTGATCCTGACATGCAAATGCTGTTTTTCCTGTAGATGAATTTGGTCTAAGTATGACCGTGGCTTCTCAGTTTCTTCAAGGAAGGGAGAACATAAACATTCAGGGAGAAAGATTAGAGCATAAATATTGGGATAGTTAAAATGTTAAGGGAGAGCCAAGAAAAACCTCACACTCAGGTGGTGGTGTCTGGTTTCAGCAGGCAAAGCCTGTCTGACTTTGGATATCGCAGAAATCCTCTATCTGAAAGTCACTGCTGTTTATCATTGATAAAGCAACTGGGAGCACTGTTCGGCCAGAAGCAATAATTCTGCTGAAATTAAAGAAGGAAACACTTGCAGCCTTGTAGGGCCCAGGAAGAACTTGACAGTGAGTTCCTGGTAAAAGGGCCAATGCCAGGAGTCAGGGAAGCTTAAGGCTAATTACGTGGGAGTCAGAGGAAGGCAGGGAACTCATTCTGTCCTTTATGCCTGCAAGAAGGATAGACACATTCTTACAGATCTGAAGAATCACTTGCATGGATCTTTGTAATTCTTTTTAAAATTTTTTTGGGGGGAAGACTTAAAAAAAAAAAAAACACCTCATGACACCTCGTTGAATCTGTTTTTTCTGGTCCCAGACGCCTGTGTCTAGAAGGTTGCCAGCTTCCTACTCTGTGGCATAGTCGTTTAGGGATATATGACAAGGCTCTCGGTGTCTTCACTGTGACATTGTTTGCTGGCAGTAAATTTAAGCAAGCTCTGCAAATTCAGTTTCAATCATGGCCATTTTTCTTTTTCTGCATTTAATCTTTAAGGTGCAAATTGATAGGTATTAAGTAATTAAAAAAATGAATATCTTCGTTCAGTGTGAAGTCTCCTTTTAGAGATGCAGAATCGAGCGAGGCATGTTGTTCAGAAGTGTGTGCTGGTGACTTCGAATGTGACTGCTTGTTAATTTTGAGTATCTTGCCTTGAAAGACGTCTGAAAGGGTCAAAAGTACTTTATAAACAACCTGACAGCTTTGAATTTTTGAAGAGTGGTTATAACTAAGGAACTGTTTTGATGACATGAGTTGTAAATGGTAATCAGTCACAAATAATTAACTAGATACTTGACCGTGCCAGTATAATCCTAGCACAGTGCGACAGCAGCTTGGAATTTGAAATTGAACTTGACCTGGTTATCTTCTGAATGTTGGTTTTGTTTTGTTTTTTTATGTGAAGGAATATCTTTTTTGCATGTTGCCCTAAGCATTTATTTTTTTAAAAAGCCACCTTCAGGGTATTGCAGATTTATTAAAGAAGTCTCCGACAGGAGGCAGCTTATAAAATTCGGATAAATATTCTTAGTGAATTACTTTCTTACAGCCCTTCTACAAGGAGTTCAAGATTTTGAGTTTCCTTTTACATGTGCCTCAGGTACAGGATGTGTCATTTAATAGATAAACTATTCTCACACTGTGTGGCAGTTATAAATTCTACCATTCAGCTAATGTTTCTGGAGCACCTACGATGCACAGACACTAAGAGTGCAGCGGTGTGGCCCTATGTTTAAGAGGGTGCTGAAAACCATCCACTTCCAAGCTGTGAATCAAAGTGAGGAACCCAGAGGTGGAGATACTGTAGGAGGCAGGCTAGGCATCTGCACCTATTTAAATGTAGGGGAACCAATGCCAGGCAATTAAGGGAATTACGGGAACCGGACAGAATGTGAAAATGAGGGTTTTTTTGTTTGTTTGTTTTTTAGTCTCTAGCTTAGTAACTGAACAAAAGTCTGGAGGCAGAGAGGATAGCCCATGGACACAGATGACGATGTGGTGCAGGTCGGGTGGAGGTGCAGGGACTGGGTGAGGGGGGGGAAATGAGGGACATCTGTAATAGTGTCACCAATACAATCAAAATGACTCCAGTTTCTTAATTTTCAAAATTATTTCTTCATCTTAAATTTTATTTTGCTATCGGCCAGCAAATTTAAGTTTAATATATCATAAATGAAATAGCATGTGGAATATGTTCCCATTTTCATAAAATTATATATATTTCTACCGATAGCTTCATCCATCCATCCTTCCATGTATGTGGAAAGATGCCTAGAATGGTTTTTGCCTGATGTTAATGATATTATTTCTGTGTTGGTGTTTGATTTGATTTATTTTTGCATTTGTGTTTCTACTCTGTACTGTATAAATTCTTTAAAAAATATTTAAAAATAAAAATGTACAAATATGCCAAAAGCTTAAAAGTACATAATTTTGGGTGTTAGGGATACAAATACCTATTTTTTTTATATTTTTAATCTCTAATATTAGAGAAGGGGGAGTGGGAGGGAATATGGCTCATCACATTGCACATGGGTTGCATGTAACACAGACAGACCTAAGTTTCCGAAGTAACTGAGCATGGCTGTTGTTTCTGATACATAATTCATTGCTCCCCTGCCATGTTTAATTTTTTTCTGCATCGTTTTCTCCCTCCCTCCCCTGATCCATTCCAGGGTATGTACCACTCAGAATGGAATAGCTTCCTTTCAATGAAAACTTTTCTTTAAGTGGGTGTGGGGTGGTTTTGATAGGACAGGCTTTAGAAGTTCACTGCCTGCTCTGCGGAGACCAGGCTGCAGGGAGACCAGAGTGAGCGAGAGTAGGCCAGTTAGGATATTACTGAAGCGATCTTACCAAAGGCGGACAGTGACTTGGACAGAGGAGGTGGACATGCGAGGTCATGCTTGAGAAATGGACAAGACCTACTGGAAGATGAGTTGTGGGAGGGAAAGAGTCCAGAGTGACTCCTAGGTTCTGAGCTTGCACAGCAGGATGGATCGTGGTGCTGTACACAGAAAAAGACGTGATGCCCAACAGCCTTGATATAAGTATACCTGACTCACGTTGCTGGGCCAGGGGACCTTGGGCTTCATTTCAGAATCAATAGCATCATCATGTGTAACACTATATGTCTTTATTTAGTTAAATTAATTCATTTATTTTAGATAGGGAGAGGGAGAGAGAGAAACATAAATTTGTTGTTCTACTTATTTATACATTCATTGATTGATTCTTGTATATGCCTTGACTGGGGATCAAACCCCACAGCCTTGGTATATTGGGACCTCACTGTAACCAACAGAGCTACCTGGCCAGGGCCTAACATTGTAAGTGTTTAGCTAGGGCCCATGAATGGGCTTTTTGGGGCCTATCCCTCCCAGACTTTAAATGATTGTCAGCAGCATTTTCTGGGGAGAGGTTTCTTCCATATCTTTTATTAGACCCAGGGAGGGCCATATGACTCAAGAAAGGCGAGGAACCACTAAGTATGTTTCATCACAGTTACCATTCAGAAAATACCTCGTGGGCTATGGGCTCATGAAGCACGAGAAACAATACTGATGAGTGGGACTTTCCTGTTCAGCTTTTTAACAGGGAGTGTGAACTGTTCTTGCCTGACCACCTGAGACCAGTGATCTTTCCACCTCTTCATTTCTTTAGCAGTTGTTATGCTCTTTGCTTATTTATTGCCTTATTTTTATTTTTTGAGTGCATTGCTTAGCCTTTAGAATAGAAACAGCCAGCAGCAATTAGCATATCCCTGTGAGATCAGTATTGGCATTCCCATTTTACAGATGAGGAAACTGAGGCATAGAAAATGCAAGTAAGTGGTAGGTGGTAATAAGTGGCAAAAGTAGGGTTTGAATCCAGTCTCTTTGACTCTTGAATCTCACTGCTTTCCACTATGTAGACAAGACCTATTGGTTAGCAGAAGCAATGCGTGTTCTTTAGGTCTTAACTAGTGCTTTGTACTCGGATTTTTGCTGAAAGAATGAATAAGCACACTGCAGTCTGATCAGGCCTCTTTTGTGTAATGCCCAGAGTACAGCATTACCCCTTCTATTTCTCTAATTTGTTTCCTCTATCTTGTATAAACAAAAGGCCCTTTTTTATCCTCTATAGCTGGCTTTTCTTAGCAACTTATATGTCCTATCTTGCTTTGGCAATAGCAAAATTATTCAGATTCACAGAATTATTGTGCCCTGTGCCACAGATTTGAGATTTATTTCAGGGTGACCACCTTACTTCCCGCACCGGTTTCTAGCCAGTTTCTGTGTACATGGTGGTGCTGCTGGGTTTTTTTAAAGTTGTAATTGGATTAGAAACCTTGTTAGGGGGCTGAATTTCTGAAGCAGTCATTTAAGTTCAGCCTGTGTAACTAATGGCCAATCATCTTTCGGTTTTCTCTGGAATCTTTAACAATGTTCAGAATAGTATTTATGTGTGCCGTTGCTTGCCTTGTTAATTTTATAAGGGGATCTGTGCTGTCTTGGGGCAGCCTCTGTTTCTCTTGGCCCTGAGAGGTGGTCTCTAGGTCCCCCTCGAAGTACTACAGGCTGGCTCTCCCCCAGCCCCGTGGCCAGCGACCAAGCCCTTACCACGGAAGAGGGGAGCAAGTCAGTGTCAGGTCTGGTCAAGCATGCCACCACCGTCTTTCCGATCATCAGCAAATCTCTTCCTCTTATCATGGAACTGTGCTTTTATCATGAAATTGTGGACAGGAAAAATGAACATAGAAATAGCCTTCAGATTTAGGGTGCAGAAATCTCAACTCCAAAGAAATTTGGAAGTGAGCAAAAACGGAGAGCATTTGGAAAGTATGGATAGCCGTGATGAAAGGCACAGTGAAGGTACTTCAGTACCTTGATTCTGAGAAGATGGCCAAGCTCAGTGCCTGGCACGTAGCAGGTGCTTAGTTAAGGTTATCGAGTGAATGTATAAGTAGGTGGGTGGCGAATGCCACTGGAGCGTGAGCTCCAGGAGGGCAGAGGTGGCTGCGTTTTTAGCATTATATAGAAGGCATTCAATGAGTACACTGTGAATGGTAACTGAATGAATGCCAGGAAAAGATTTGTTTTAGCATAAAAGCCACAGAACCTAAGAGATAACAAAGTACGTTTTAAAAAGTCAAGCTTTTTAGACATCACTGATGCACTGTGATCCCAGAAACCTATTTTTATATTTGGAAATAACTAAACTTGCATTTTGAGTTTTTAATATAAATGATATTAAGGCTATAGTTCTTGAATTTTTCAGTCTCAGGACCCCGTGTTCTAAAAAGTTATTCAGGACTTAACAGAGCTTTTGTTTATGTAGATTTTATCCTATTTACCTTATTAAAATTTACCTTATTAAAAAGTAATTTAAAAAGATTCATTTTATAACAAAATAAAAAATAATAAGCCTTTTACATGTTAACATAAATTATATACTTTTATTAAAAAGGGTGTTTTTCGAAACACAAAAACATTTCGAGTGGTGGTGTTTTATATATTGGACGACTCTGATGTCCGATGTGAACAAAACACAGTTGGACTTGGCTGCTTTCGCCTTTGTTCGGCCGTGGTCTGTTGCTTTGGGTGAAGTTTATGTCTAATGCAGCTGTGGAACAGGAAAAGTGTTTTAACAGGCTTTTCAGATGATTGGAGACATTCTTCTCTGGCAGTGATGGCCGGCCAGTGAGCATCTCGACGCTGGGTTAGGACATGAAGCCACATCTGTGCCCACTGGTCTGCCTGGAGGGCCTCTTTCACGTGCCTGTGTGACCTCCTCCTCTTTGAATGGGAAACATGACATCATTGGGTTCTGCGGGCCTTTTCAACATTGACACATTTCACTCCACAACATCAAAAATCAGTTGTTAAGATCAGCATCAATCTCATAGAAGAAGATGTACTAGAAAGCTGTCAAGCTAAGGTTTTCCAAAACTCTGTTTTTCCCTTCAAAGCTTGAATTTCATCATTGGCTATAAATACTGTCAGTTATTTTCCATGAAGTGACAGGCCCTCACTTCGTTTGCAAGAAAGTTGCCTGCCAAGTATCCCCGTCTGGATAAGCAGAGTTTGTAGCTCCTTCAAATATGATGGTTTTCCACAGGAAGAGTGGCCCCTGACGCGGGGTGCAGCCTGAGCTCTGGGTGGGTCACACAGAATATTGGCGTGAAGTTCATGATTTTTAATGCGCCATCAGGATGTTCTTAAACATGAAAGAGGCACAAAACCCATCCCGACCCAGGGCTTCATGGCGGGATGAGTGTCGTGCCGTGCAGTGAGGTACTGCCGCCTGGGCTCTTGCTAAGTCACTCTTGGCCTTACCAACATTGCTTTCCCACCTTCAGGATGGTGTCAACCCAGGGAGGAGGGCAAATCATGACTCAGCAGTACCAGGAAAATGGTTTCGATCACGCTGAGCCTTGCAGGTCCGAGGAGTATACGCTAAGCGTTTGTGTGTAGCACATTAAAATTCGTACTTAACAAATTGAAATTCTACCAATTGTCCAAAATAATACATAACCCCAAGTTCCTGTTTATCCTGGAGAAGTGCAGTCAAGGCATTCAACATCACCCCCTTACTTTGTTTCTGTGTGCGTCCAAGTTGGTTTGCGTACCCTGAGCCTACATCAGCAGGTCGTGGACACACGATTCAGGGGCAGGTGGGCAGCCTGAAGTTACAGTGATCGAACAAATGAATCATCCACATGTGGATAATGGAGCTGTAAATTGCTCTTAGCTTTAGTCAGTAGCTTAGTTGAAAAACTATAAAACTATATGTAGTTAAAAATTACAGGTCTCCAAAAACAGTTTGTTCAAACTTTTGATGTGTCGTTTGACTAAGGATGGCGCGAGGGTTGGGTTGAGAATTTTCATAAAGCCTTTTCCTTTTGGAATGTGACTTCATTAGCAGGAGCTTAAGTAACTTCTCTAACGAAGCATTCAAACTGCGCCAGAGGCTGAACAAGTGTGAAAAGCTGAGGTTGCTTCTGCAAGGATCTCACTTGTGTAGAGAGCACTCGAACCTCTTCCTGTGAATAATTGGAGAGTCCTTGTTAACTGTTAGTGGACAATTGTCCACTCAAAAAAGTCACTTTATACTTACAGCACCAGGTATAGAGCAAATATTTTATTTTTGCCAGCCATTAAAGATTTGACAATATGGTTTTTCTCTCGAGATCTGTATTTTAAAAAGGAGAAACGTTAACATTCCTGCAGCTGCTCGGGTTCTCACGGAGCCTATGTGTTTGGTACGCTGCGTACTCCTTAGGAACAGGGTGGCAAACCAGTGGCTTGCACTAACCTGCCTCGTAGATCACTCTTAGTGACTCCAGGGCTGTGCAGAGGTTTGCAAATAAGTCGCCACATCCTCCGTGTCCTTTCTCCTCCTGTGTTTAACTTTTCTCCAGGCCTGATGGATGGAAGAAATGAATCATCCTTTTCTACTGGTTTGGCTGTGAAGGGCTCGCCCACGTGGCGGACTTTGGCAGGGCAGAGAGGGTTTTCCGGGGCCTCCCGGCTGTCCAGCTCCTGTGTTCTTGCACCTTCTTCAGGCCGCTGACCGCGCACAAACCCTAAATTCATTCCTCCGGGAGAAAAGCATCTGGCCTGCTTCCCAAAAACTGCTAGTGCTCTCCTCACTTGCACAGCTCTGATTGAGTGTTAGGTGTCTCCTTGGCTGCCTCTCGTGTCTTTTATTTTTAGGGCCTTCGTCAACGTCTTCTGTGTGTGAAACATGAACAGGGAGCCACAGCCGCTGGAACTGGAAACTTGGGGTTTTTAGGCCACTGTTCCCTTATCACATGGCCCTACTGGGTTCTCTAGTTACCGAGGTTAAAAAGAAGTCCACCTCAGAAGCTGGTGGCTGGATGTGGGGGGAGGAGAGGGGGAGGGGGAGCACCTAAGGGGCAGTGAAAAGAGATATTGTAACTAAAGCTCCAGCAAATGTCCTCAGAGCTATGGCCTTTCAGGTGCTGGCAGGAGTCTGCTTTCAGCTCAGCCCAGTTACAAATAAGGGGACAAATTTGTGATAACAGTACTTTTTCTTTCTCTTTGGGAACTGGCTTTTCACGTGTTGAAGTGGTGTTGGAAAGAAAGAAAAAACCCTTAGATGCTCAGTAAGTGACATGCGTTTCTCACCTGAAAGGAAGGGCTCAGGAGAGGCACAGCCACATGAGCCACGGGGGTGGCCGCTGGAGTGGTCAGTCCAGCCCAGGGCACACCCAGGCAGGGAGCTGGGCTCCCTTGGGTGGCTGTTAGTGGACCTTTAAGAGACAGGGAAGGGTTGATTATAGGGGTGATGATTTTGTCCCTCCTTGCTAAAATAGAAAAATGAAGTAAAAATATTTAAAATTGTGTTATTTTCCACTTTCGGAAGGCTGAGCATTTCTGTTGGGGCCAGTTCGCTGGTAGCCACTGCAGTGAAGTGAGGATCCACAGGCAAGTTCATAGAGTCCTGAGGCCTGTGTGTTCTGCCTCCCTCTCTCCCAACGTGCGGTGGTGCATACCACTTGCTTTCTCTGCCGTCCTGTGATATGCTGTGCTTCTCTTCTCACCTCATCATCGATCACGGCACATGGCCATTGTGTCTCTGTTTCCTCTCTCTTACTAAAGTGTAAATGTCTGATGGAAGAAACTGAGTGGACAGAGTCTGTACAACCTACTACATAGCACCGAGCCTGATGCAAGGTTGGGGGGAATGTACAGTGACTCTCTGTTGACTGGGTGGACACTTGAATAAGTACAGTCGCGTTTACTGGCCTGTACAAACATGGAGTGTCAGCATGGTCTTTGTTTTATTTCTTGTTCTGACTGTGGCTGCACGCCCTCTACCAGGACAGGGGCTGTGATGGCTGGGGGCTGCATATTACCTAACCTAGAGCACAGTTTGGGTGCCCCTGCTTCTGAGCCTTGAGTGAGCTTTTTCATCATTGTAGCAATTCCTTTGGTCTGTGTTTTAAGTCTATGAGACTCTTTCTGAATTTGAGGACTTGAAAGTAAAACCTTCCACCCAAGCTCTTTAGACTTTAACAGCTCATCCTGTAGGACAGGGAGAGGAGTATTAATGCTTACTGAAACTTCCTCCCAGGCATGTGGCTGTGTTTTAGAAAGGGCTACAGGGAAACTATAAAATATATTTTGAAATTGGATATAAATATTCCAGTACATGCTGCTAAAGAAATAGTCTTCTAGGTTGTTCTACCAGGGTTATACATCAGTAGATGTTAGCTTTTAAATGATTAAACATTTTAGTACATCTGATTAGTTACAAAAAAACAAATGCCTATTCAAACCAGCGTAAGCCATAAAAGAGTTTATATAAGGATCCACGGCAGTGCGGGGTAGGGGTGGGAGGAACCTTTACAGGGGCAAGGACAGGAAATGCTGCCAGCTACCAGGGGTCTTGGAACAAGCTCTGGCAGTACCAGGAGCCAAGGACCTTTCTGCCTGAGGCTGCCTGTGGCTCACCCTACAGGGAAGTGGAGAAAGTCCAACTGTAGAGAAGAATGTAGCCAATCCAACCCTGGATTGGCTACATTCTTCTCTATAGTTGGACTTTCTCCACTTCCCTGCTTATGGGATCTAAAACGGCCAGGTCAGGTCCTGAGTATACCAGCCCCCAAGTTCAAGTGCAGACAGATACAAGTCTCAGTTTAAATTCTTGGGGGAGAGAGGCTGGTCAGGCATCCAGCCGGATGCATGGAGAAGGAGTCTGGGGCATAAATGTAGCTTAGAGGGCTGGAGTAAGATCCCAGCATTTGGAAGCTGTCTGTTGAAAGTCTGGAGAGAGTCACAGGGCCTCAATACTCGCAGCAAGCCACAGGGTCTGACACCCCCTCGATTCCTTTCCTCCCAGCTGTCTTCCACGGGTTCTTTAGGGAGCTCAGCACCTGCCTGGAGACCCATCCTGTGCGTGAGACGGGATTTTCAGAGCTGGCACGGGTCATGCAGACAGCCCAGACCGTCTCTGCCCCAGGGCTGCTGAAACAGGCGTTCTGTCAGAGGGGTGGAATTTCTGTGGACAGCTCCAGAGCAAAAGGAAGGGGAAGAATGACAGGAGAGAAAAGAACATCTTGAGGTTTTCTTTTTTTTTAATTAATTTTTCAAGTTGTGTTGTTTTAGGGGTTTGGGGAGAAGGAAGGGGGTAGGGAATGGTATGTGAGGGATGTTCTTGAATTTTTCCCTCAGACTATATAATTTTATCAGCCACTTCATGGTTCAGAAACATTTCTTAGGTATGACTCTTCAGTAATGTTTTAAACACCAAGTTAGACATTTTAGTCTGTCGAAGATGATTGTTGATTGTCAACTAACTTTACTTGGTTGCAGTGAAGATAGTTTTGTTTTCATGCCAAGCTCTAAAGACAAGTGTTAAACAGCTGGGTAGCTCTGACGGCATCAAACTAATAGACTCCCCTGGTTAAAGGGTGTGTCCCAGGGTTAGCATGAGAAATCCTTCCCATTAAGTGTAGTTCAGGCAGATTTTTCTGTACATTTCGGGGAAGCTTAGTCATGTTTGATGACGCACTTGGGTCATAATCTTTATTTTAATTTTTATAATTGCTCCTGGGAACCTCCTCTCCGGGCTGTCTGCTGAATTTTGACAGGTGTCCCTTCCTTTTCTCAGCAGATATGATTGGCTCGTTTGATTTCAGAAAGGGAGTCTTTTTCCCTCCTGAGTTCTGTTAGGAAAGCATGGAGAAAATCCCCAACAGAGAGATGGAGGACAATATTTGGAAATGCAGGACTCAAGTGTTGGGTTTCTGTGGCCTGCTCTGCATTCCGTGGCCCTGGGGGACTGCTTCCAGAACCTGGGGACAGATGCTAGCCCCTCACTTCAGGCGTCTAAGCATCCTCAGTTGCTGGGAACGTTTTTTTTTTTTTAATTAGAGTTGCCCTTCCATTGTCCTGAGTTAGAATGTCAGAGAGAGGCTCATTATTGCTTCGCTTGTATTACTTTGTGAAAACATCTCATTTTGAAATTTTCTGATGTTTTGGGCACCAAGTTCTTTAAAATAAATTTATGTTGCCTGTTTTGTGGCTGGGATTGTAGACATACACTCTTATTAAATTTTGTTCTTGAGTTAGTCCACACACATCTCTGGGCGTCAGTTTTTTTGTTTATTTTTTCCAAATGTAGGAGGGTGGCTGCAGCAATCTGTAAGACAGCTTCCAGCCCCACCCACCAGGACTCAAGTTTGAGATGCTGAGTTCGTTGTCATTAAAGTTCTGACCAGGCAGACACATTAGTCAGTCATGTTAGCTCTGCTCCCTGCAGGTGGGCTCTGGGTCTTGCGTTGCTGTCTACACAATGCCTAATGTGGCAGCTGCTCTGTGCGCACTGCTGGTTGAGTAAGCCAGTGAACAGATGCTTGGTGGCCATCCTGAAACTGCTTTGTAAGACGTGAGCTGTGTTTGAGCCAGCCTACGTCTGACCTCTGTCATTTGGAGTCTGTTTTGAAAAAGGAAGATTAAAAACTCTGCCCACGTAAATCACACTCTAAAGTCCTGGACCAACCTTGGATTGACCAGGTCTTACTCTGCAGGATGTTGATTCACGGAAGATCTGGGCCTTTCCTTTTTCCTTCTTATTTGCCCTAGGACTGCCTCTTTGACTAATCAGTTTAAGCTCTTCCCTCTTAGGCTACTTAATCCTGTTTCTTCAGCCAAGGAGCAGCAGGATAGCAGTAATGTGTCCCACAGCTATTAAAAGATGATATTGCCTTGCACATAAATAAATAAAGTGATTATTTTTTTCTCTGGAAAAGGATGATTAAGCAGAAATTTAATTTTCATTTGGGCTTTTGCCTTTTTGTGATACTTCTTTATGTCTTATAGTGTAGTCAGGGGAGAAACATAATTTTTGTTATTGTCAGTGCTGACTATATTCTACCTATTTTCAGCGTCATGATACCAGGCTGCTTTCTTCTTCGTGTGTGTTTACATTTAGCAGCCCCTGGGGAACTCCAGTTGCCAGAGGGGAGGAGACAGTGAAAATGGAAGTGTTGTGTGGCCTGTGGTAGTTTCTGAAAGATTGCTTAATTTGAAATAAGCACATTTCATGGTATTTGCTAATGACAACATTCCTCAAATTCCTACAGGTCAAATTCTCTTTTTTTTTTTTCAGTTTACATATGTAGAAAGTGCTTCATTAAAACTGAGATCATTCTAATTCAATCATAAGCAGGCAGCCAGTACAGATCTCCAAAACCCTGCTGTACGTGCTAATGAAAACCTAGAGAAGGTGCTAATGGAGATGAGGTGGTGAGACTCCTCTTGTTGCCTGTTGATTTAACCGGTACATTTCTAGGGTACTTGGAGTGCAGTATTGCAGCTGCTTAGCTACTGGTGATGAAGTTCCTGATGTTCGTCTTCTTTGGCTCCCGGGTCCTGAGTTCCCACCATTCAGGTCCAGTCCGGTGATGAGTGCCTGAGTATTTGCTACAGCATTCTGGAACTTTTGTGTGTGTCTGAAATATCTTCTCATTGTCATTACCACAGCCATCTTCATTTTGATTTGAGCGTCATTCTTTCACCTGACCCGGCTTCTGGGAATCAGCCCTTACAAAGTAATCTGAGCTGTGGAAGCTTTTGGCATAGTCACGTGTCCATTGTCAGTTTACTCACAATAGCCATAAACTGGAAACATCTTGTGTCCAGTTTGGGGGGAAATGATTCAGTGATGATTACTACTGTACAAGTAGTCTGCTGCCGAAGTCTTTCAAATCACTGTTCCAAATGAATGTGGGACAATGCTCATGAAAACGCTCTGCCCCGTATAAGATGTTAAATTATACTCGAAGTGTGATCACGTGATTAACAACAAACTCTGTAGGTAAAAGCTGGATGGCAATTGTGGTAACCAATGAGGTGATGGATGACTGTTTCTCTTTTCATCATTTTCTATAATTTTTGTATGGTCCAATTTTTTTAAAAAAAGTGAACCACATTATTTGTGTGATGAAATGCCATAGATGAATACTTGAAAGTGAGCAAAGCTGACAAAGCAGATAGAAATGGATGCTTTGGTAAGAAAAGTAGCCCTTAAAATGGATCCTTTTGAGAGTAGAGGTTTTTTCTTTTGTGAAGAGCTTTATGGGGACAGCGTTGCCAGGAGGAGAGACCTTCCACCTGTAGCTCGCTTGGTGGTGTGTCACAGCCCCTGGGTGGCGGCTCCGGTCCAGGTTGCCCCAGCAGGTCGGAGGAGGCCACCGAAGGCTGCTGCGGTCTCAGTCATGCTTGTGCCTTGGACCAGCTATCTTGCATTTGGCTTTCTGTTTTTATTGCCATTATATTTTTATAGCAAAGTGAGCCTTGAATTATAAGGATAGTAAGGTCTGTCCTGATAGTGAAGTAGCAGAGGTATAAACAAACACATCTCCATAAGTAATAAAACAATAAAAACTTAGAATGTATTTTGATCTGTATAGAAAGTGTCTATTTCTAATTCTATTTAATGAAGGTAGAATTTCTGCAGGACTTTGGGATCAGAATAGGGTTGGACACAGGCTCTGCTACTCACTAGCTCTGGATTTTGGACAAGTCACTTAACTTTTCTTAGAATTGTCTTATTTATAAAGTGGGACAGTACTACTGCCTTTCTCATAGCGTTCTGTGCTTCTTAAAGAGACAACGTACACTTAAGCTCTACCAGAGCCTGATTCATAGTGTACTTGATAGATGACGGTTACCGTGAACTAACTGTAAAGTAAGTGCTATTTAAAGGCCACTGAATGCTGTGTCATGGGGACCACAGTCTGTACTACAGTAGCTCAGAATAGAAACCTGCTCCAGACTCCAAATGGTTCCTTGGAAGTTCAGTGGACAGCAGAATGATTGCTGGTGAGTTCCTTTGTAAGGCAGTCTTTCTGGTGAGCTGGGAAGCCGAGAAAAGGGTAACAGATTATACAGCATGTCATGGTATTAATGAGAATTTATATGACAATTATAATCTATTGATCATTTGTTTTGCTCTCCATTTCATACCTCACAATTTATAATCAATCTCTTGAGCATTTTGAAAAGCAGAAATTTGGTGAAATACACTTGTTTAATGAAGTGTTGATGTTTAGGCAGAGTTCTTATATATGTTTTGAAGACTGAGTTTAAACATTATTCCCAGGAAGACAAAGGGACTCTTAACTGTAACCGAATAATCCACGTCATCCTTGGGACCAGGCAGACTGAACTGATGCTTTGAGGTGGGAGACCAAGTCATTTACGTTTTGTCCTTCCAGTATCTAGAAGATTCTTTGTGCACAGTAATGAGTAGATGGTGAAGTCTTACAGTGCACCCAGTTCCTTCCTGATGTGTTCAAGCCTAAAGCTCACCTAATACCGAGAAAAAGAAGACACACAAGCCACCACGTCGCTCCTTCCAGGGCACCAGCAAATGGAATAATTTGTGGGATGACAGCACTGTGGTTCTTAATTCATTCACCACTTTAGTCATTCATTGGCACACAGAACAGGTACCAGCACCTTCTTGCTGGTTCTTTTTAATTTTTTTTTCCACTCAGAGTGATGTTGGCACATTTGTTCTGTTCACATAAATTCAAGATCTCATCATGGCTGATTCATTTTGTGATTAAAGTCCAAATGGCCCCACTCCCACAAAGAAAAGTGTCTCATTTCCACCCTAACAAGCATACTCTTCTGTTGATTTCCATGGTTATATAGATGGTGTCAATCTGGGGAGTTAAAACAAAATTGAATAGGGTATCAGGATGAGAGTACCTAAACACACAGTTCTGTTAAGGAGATGTTTCACCTGCGGGCATAAGACAATGAGCCTGCCATTTGCTGTGAGTTGACTATGACTTTCAGCCTAGTCTGTCTCATCCTCACCTTTCCATGCTTGGCTGCCTTCTCGTCTCAGCAGAGCTCGCCCTAAAACTAAAAGTTGTCTGGGACTTTAGTAGGTCTTATTTTCCTACAAACTTGCCATTCCTAAAACACATCTGGGAAGAGCCAAATAAATTGAAAACGTGAATTTAGATGTTAGGGAAACTGAGGTGGTCTCCAACAAAGAGAACTTCTCAGAAGTCTTCAGTGGCACCAACTTTCCTCACTAACAGCTCAGGACACGGCTTGCTGTAATTGTTTGAACACCAAACCTCATCACAAGTCATACATTTGTAAATGAGGCTGGAATCTGCTGCAGGTGTCTTTAAGAAAAAAAAAGCTATCACGGGTTCTTAATATATTCAGAACTGGATTCAGTACACTGAACACTGGTTTCCCTGCCTCCTTACAGAGATATCACACCATGTAACAACATAAACCTTTCAGTAGCTGTAAAATTGGCAGGATTAAGGTCTCATTTATAGAAGAGTCCTAGCCTGGCCATGTGGGCCTTGAAATTCATTGTCATCTAAGGAGAAGGAGACTCAGTGGTTTTATGCAGTAGAATACCTATGGTGTGTTCAGATTACGCAAGGGCTAGGGTGAGGGATGTTGATGGACAACTCCATAAATTGTGTCCCAAATGCTAATAATAACAATTCATTCTAGGCCAACACCAAAAATATTTCAGCGTTTTTTTTTTTGGCTTCCCTCAAGGAGTTGGGAGCAGAAAAGGATTATAGAAATATTTATAGTAGGCATAAACTTGCACGTAAACTCAAAGTACTTTAAGCAAGCTAGTTGCAGCTCTTTTAGAAAACTGAAATGAATAATTATTCTTTGTAGTCTCTATTTAACTCCTACTAAACCTTGCTCATTGCTTACATGTCTCTTATTTGGCCCTGTCTTTCATCCCTTGAATGCAGTGCTCTCTAGACCAGAAGGACAGCACGATGGCCAGATGTCTCCAAGGACAGTTAGATTGTGAGGAGAGAATTTATATGTAGAACTGGAATATTTTCTGCCTCTCTGCAATTGGACCAGCATTTCAAAAAAAAATCACGTTTCCACTCAAACATTGCTAAACTTGGTAACCAAGACCCTAAATGTACTTTACTTCTTTGTATTATTTGAACTTGGAGGGAAAAGCTTTCATGGCTGTCAAGTTCAGCAAACCATGAGACCCTTTCACACTGGCTGAAGGTGAGTGGGTCTTAGAAGTAATATTGATCCAAATGTGGTCACCCTTGGTTGATGGGAACTCCCCTTCAGTACGTGGGGGTGGGGCAGGGAAGGAATCAGTGCTCCATGCGAGCCTTTGTTGCTAACAAGAAAATTGCCCGCAGTTTCCTTGTAGCCTGGACACAGTGTTCCCTGATGTGTGTTTAGTAAGCGTGGCCCTGGGCTTGGCCCTTTCCCTCAGCCCTGCTCAGGAGTTGGGAGGTGGGGACATGGCTTGGAAGAAGCTCTAAGGTGGATGAGGAGCTCTCAAACATTGCTTGTGGCATCGGGGAGCGTGGGTGATCATGGGGAAGGACCAGCTTTGACACAGGTAGTTCTGGAGCAGCAGGCAAGTCAGATTTAAGGGACCAGTGGGGCTTATTCGCAGCACCTTTTCTATATACTGCTTTTATGGAACGTCTCAAAGATGCACTCACAGTCTGAGTCGGATAATGCACTTCTTGGCTCTGCTGACTCTCGGTCGAACCCAGGGCTCAGAAACAGTTGAGCTGGTGGACCGTTGGTTCCAAAGTGGCACTTAAAGGGAGCAGGTCTCTGAAGTGCAGAGGGAGCTGAGGGGATGAGTTAGGGGTAGTTTTCTGTTCTCTGGTTGAAGGAGTTTAGGGTGCAGTCTTTGTGTGGTGATGCTTGGCTTTCCCTTTAGTTGTGGGCAGGTGATTAAAAATGGAAAGGAGAGGAGACAAAGTTAGGTTTCAGCAGGCACTCAATGATCTGTGACCATGTTGTTCTCATTAAAGGTTATTTACAAAGCTGGGAGGCCTTAGATGCTGCTTGGCTGGGTCCAGGGCCTTAGACCTGGGAAGTATTCTCAAAGGGGAGCAAATCCCTCCGAGCTGGTGAAGTTGTTACATTCCAGAGTCCAAATATCAACAAGCCATTCAGCATAAAACATCCTTTTTGAATCTTGGGACTTCAGAAACCAGAACAGATACTCTTTATCCTTCTTTTATGGTTGTCTCCATTAATGCATACATTGGATTCCTCTTTTTTGTCCATTTTTGGCTGACAGCATGGTATCTCTACCCAGTCCTCCTTGTTCTGCTTTTCAAACAGTCACCTTTTGTCGAAGGTAGTCACTGCTGCTGTAGTGTTTACAGATGAGTAGATTTACTTTTTCTTTCCGTTAAGACAGCAAGTAAATCAGAAGTATCTGCCTTAACATAATGGAGATACATCATCTATAGGTTCTGCAACTTGAAGCAAAACAACAGAAAGGAAACCATTGCACCGTAGGCTAACGGATGAAAACAGAAGTTCCTGTGCATGCATCAGCCTTACAACGAAATGATGTTGAATGGAATGACCATTCGAGGACCTGCTGTAGTAACAGGGGTCACGGTTAGTATTTTCTGGGCACGGTCTCTGCGTCGGGCAGTGTTCTGAGCGCCCTTGGACTCGGTCCTCGCAGCAGCCCTGTGGGATGTGGCTCACCGAAGGCGGCAGTGTGAGACCTCTGTTCACCCACGGCCTCTCTGCCGAGGCTCCACCTCCTGGCCATCTCCGCTCCTGCTCTCCTGAGCCACCTGCATATTCTAGGAGGTGAGCAGTCTCACGTTTTTGTCTTTTACGGCTGCTTCCTCTGAGTGGGACTCTCCCCTGCAACAGCCCTCCCCCCTTCCAGCCTGCTGGCTAACACATCTTGGCTCTTCAGGTTGAGTGTTTTTTTTCTGTCCTCTGCCCAGTTGTCCCATAATCTCCAGGGTCTGCTACTATGCAACTGTGTTATGATCACCTGGCGTCTGATGCCTTCACCTAACCTTGAGCTCCTTAGGGTAGAGATCAAGTCTTACCTTTGTGTCTCTCGGGTCTGGTTCACAGGAAACAGCAGGTAAAGTCTGCTGAGCGTTACTTGATGGGGAAATGTACTTTTCTATCCTTGTCAACTAGCTCGGTGCCACACAGGTTTGTAGGATCCTCCAACATGTCTTATTTTATCATAACAGCATCCGAGAGACCTTGCCCCAGAAATCTGATATGTTGGAATAGTCTAAACGTGCCCAAAAAGTCCAGCAATCGTGTTTTCTTTCATCGCCACTACAGCTCATCTTGTTTTGCTTCTGTAGGCAAGAGCGTGTAGATTAAAAGACATTGCAGAATTTAGTACGGGCTGGCCCGAGGTGTGTGGTAAACCCTGGGGTGAGCTGTTTCATCAGCCAACCCGTTGTGTTGCTTCCACCGATTCTCTTTCCACAGGACTGTCTTTTCCCTTTGCATCTGCATGGAGTGAATCTTAGAAGGCACAATGAGTTAAAGTGTGAAACCAGAAAAATGAAGCAGCTGCTTTTTTTGGAACTATCGTCCTTTATACTTGGTCAAACAAACAAAAGCTAAAACCAGCCCTCTGAATGTAAAGACATCTCCTTACATTCCATAAGTAGTAAGTCATGCTGCTTTAATGAGGCAAGCTGTCCATTAACGACTTTCTAGTGTTTATTGCAAGTAAAGTCATTAAGAAGGAACACTGTTCCAATAAAGACAATTTGGTTTCCCAAAAAGTAAAGGGGCCTCTTCCCTGTGCTCTGCACTGTGCTAGCTACAGGGAAGACCAAGATGGACAAGTCAGGGATGGGCTTTTTAAAGATCACTATTATTTCGTGGGAGTAACACACAAGGAGACAGCCTACAGTCAGAAAGGGAAATCATGATAAATGCCGTAAAACCAAAGTGTTCTGGAGCCAGAGAGTGGGAACTGAGGAGGGAACATTGGAACTTGGTCTTAAAGAATGGACGCACTTTATGCAAGTGGCCCTGTAGAGGGGGAGGGGGCAGCGTGAGCAAAGATCAGAGGTGCGGGCTGGAAGACACCCAATGTGCTGAAGAATGAAGAGTCACTGAGTGTAGAGGTCAGTGTAGTGAAGTGTAGGGCATGTGGGAGGGAGAAGGGGGAGTTGGATGCCTACCTGCTGACTGTGACTGTGACAAGGGGTGGTTCTTCCCTGACTTGGGAGTCTCCGTGGCTATTATTGCTCCTCATGTGCACATAATGTGTTCTCTCAGCCAGCAATTTTTGTATTTTCTCTCATTTCCACTTTTCCAGCCCGTCATGGGCTTCTGCAAACATCTAATTTTAGACTAACCAATGTGATTTTTTCCTGCACACGCATGGCTCCGTGAACCCTTTAAAATACCTTCCCCCTTGCAGACTAGATCCTAACTGGGGAATGTAAAATCTAATCTCATCAGGTGGTGGTTTCCATTATATATATTTTCTGGACTCTGCCAAGGTCTCTCTGTAAGACTCTTATGAGAAACAATTACACCCCAAACATCAGGAGAAAAGAAAAGCGGAATCCTGTTAAAAGCAGTATTTATCTTCATGTCTTGATGTCCATAGAATAGGTTCTTGTCTTTATTGCGCAGGTTTCTAGAGGCTTTTGGGTTGAAGGCCAACTGGAATTAGGAGGGCAGGCTTCCTGGAAGTCCCCAAATTCAGCAGTGTGTCGGGTATGCAGTGTGTATTATGCCAGACAGCGGGCTGATAAGTCATGGCACTAGGAACGTCCTGCCTGAGAAGAGGGGAGGAGCAGGAGAGAGCCTTTCCAGGCTCGCGGGCCACTTGGAGCCCAACGCAGGACAAGCAGACAATGCAGAGGGTGCGAGCAGATGACTCCGCCCTGCACTAAGCACTTTGCATGCTTGATCTCATTTAGTTCCATCAAAGGAAACTGCACGTCTTAGATATGTTTGGCCCAAGAGTTTATGCTGCTTAACCACAGAACTCTTCTCTTTCCTAATGATTTTAGTCTTTCCTTATCTTAGTTACTGGTGTTCTTACTTTCCCCAATAAATGAATTCTTTCTGTATTCTGTAGCTAGAATAAGTCTCCTGTCATCCTAAATGCTCAATGAATATTTCTTAAAGTGAAGACAATTCTCCTGGACAGAAAACTGATTTTATTCAATGTATATCCATTGTGAAAATAGACTTATGAGTGTTTCATCCTCCCTGGTTATCATAGACTTCCTTAGTTAAGCAGAAGCATGGAACCCATGCCAAAGCCTAACATAAATAATTTATTATGCACCATTTAATGTTATCTGAGCCATGGTTTTTCATTGTTGATATGAACTGAGTGTTGACAGTAATGCATCATTCATGTTCTTCTTGTTTATACACAGCTTTTGAAATAAGCAACTGTTACCTTTCCCTAGTAGTCAGAGAGGGGATAAGTGGAGATGTGTATGTTATTCAGTGTCTGTATCAGGACTGTGATACTTCTGTACTTTTAAAGTGGGCTGCATAATTACAATCGTGGTAGCTGCAAATGTGCCACTGAAACCGTCTCCGCATTGCCACAGCCATCCCAATGACAAAAATAGCTCGATCCCTGCAATTTTTGATTTGTAGCATTAAAGATAACTATCACATAGATGGCCTTTTAGATGTTAACACAGATGACTTTTTCTTTTTTTTTACTTTATTCATGATACAACTGTAGTACTCGAAGGGAAAAAAATCCTTCTGAAACCAAAAGTTTTATAAGATCGTCAATAAATAAAACATAGGTTTCTATTGATGGAAAATGTGCCTTAAAGCAAAACTTACTCTGTTTTCTGAGTAACTTTCCCAGCCAGGCTTTACGTAGTGATATGCACCTGACTAGCTTATTAAAAATAAATTACCTCTGTGTTCTCATTTTCAGGGCCTGGTACTAAGGTTAAAGCAGATTGAGAAGTTTTCCTTTCTAGAGCGAATCCAAAAGAGACATTAATTGACTCAAATGGAATTGGGCCTGTGAATTGTAGGAAGTTTATCAGAGTTAAATAATTGCCATGAATCTGAAGGGATGAAACAGCAGGACTAGAAAAAATGAAGAATGATAAATGACCCGCAGGCAAGCTGCTGTGTGGGGAAAGTGGCCTGTGAGCGGCTGGCCCACTCCGGCCAGCTTCCTGGACGGGAGGGTGCAGACTTGCTTACTCCAATAAGTCTCAACGCGCTGCTCAGGGAAGAAACTCCCGGCGACTCCATGTGCTTGCAGATCAAAACAAGTGATGTGCGTGATCCGAAAGTCAGTCTTAAAAAGCACATCATAGTGAGCAAAATTTTAATTCGCTCATTATCTAGATTTATTAAATGATTTGAGAAGCACATTTGGGATTTTTATGCCGTGTTGGTCTTTATAGAACAATTGTAGGTTAAAGTGGTCTTTTCAGGTTGCCCTCTTCCCTGCCTTTCCCATCTTTTGAAAATATTGCTTTCATGGCGCCCAAAATAAAGCATGTGTAAGTAGTCTCAATTTGCAAACACTTTGAAAGTTTTTAACAGGACTATACTGAGTTAGAAAAATTTGATTTCTCCAAAGGAAACAATAAAGGTCCGAGTGTTCTTTGTGGAAATCAATGTTAGGAAGTAGAAAGCAAGCCGCTGTCTAGTCCTTTGCAGAAGGGGCTGGGCCGTGGGCCAAGAATTCCCCGCCGTGGAACCTGAGCTAAGAAAAAGCCCTTGGTCACAGTGGTGGGTAAAAGACTAATGAAAGCCTGGAGGACAGGTGGAAAATTACAGTCCGAAAGCCAGAGACTGTTAAGTAGAAACCCAGAGGTAACGAAGATATCCAGCAAAAGCCACGGCCATACCCACAATGATTTTAAAATTCAAAGCTTTAGATATTTGGGGCTTTGCTATTTCAATACTGTTCCGAATTTTCTACTGAGTTCTTCACAATCTGTCAAGCTGTTGTCATTCCAGGAGGCAAGCTTGCCAGTAAGTGGGGTGAAATGGCCCTGTAAAGTCTATTTTTCTCTCCTGGTGAAATGACCGGTTGGGGTGAATAAAAGCAATTCTGCTATATTTGAAACAAATAGTTCTTAGTGTCCTAACACCAGGGTTGAATCTGACCTACGTCCTTGCTGGCCTTATGGTACTGGGCAGGTGTCCCATGTTCAGCTTTGTCACTTCGCCTCACTTCCTACATGGGGACAAGACTGATTTGCAATACTACGTGCAGTGGTAGGTTGGCAGGATATGTGTGAGAGGTCTTCCTGCAGAATGGGCACTTGATAAACCTGGGTGCCTGCTAACCCTAAGTCAGCCCCTAAGAATTTCACTTGCAATAATTTCCCTTGTTCACGAGACACCCTGAAAGTGCCGCTACCCACAAGGGTGAAACATGAATGAGTGACAGGAGATTACCGTGCTGTGCCAAGATGCCCAGCAGGTTGTCCAGATTGGTGGGTATTGTGGACTCCACCCCCCAGCCCTGGCTCCCCAGTTGTCCGCTCAATGGCATTTCTGTCGGAACATGTTTAAGACAAGGAAGCTCATACAGTTTTGGTGCTTCTTACCTTGTACTGAATTCTGTGCATTTGATTTAAATTGCTGCGGTCTACTGGGCATTTTGAAAATCAAAGCTCAATCATTGGGGATTCTGGTGACTTTTGGCCTATAGCAAATCTTATTTCATGTTTCTCATTCATAGGATAAGGATGCCTTCTTTATATTGGGGAAGGTGCACGTGAGCATAACTTTTTAAAATAAATTCTATACAAACGCAAAATATGGTGGTTTCACGTTGAGCCTGCTGATTGGTTCACTGGGTGTCAAGTGAAGGGGTCAGGTAGGGGCCTGGGTCTTGCTCCCAGGCCCAAGCACTCAGACCCAGGGAAAGTGTCAGCATCTCTCAGGTTTTAGTTTGCCCGTCTGTAAATTAGGGAGTTTGGCTAGCTGGCTCCCTGGGCCCTTTCTTAAACTTTCCATTCTAGTCAATCCCAATGGTCCTGGACTGGCACCTTCTTCCCAAGGGTTGTAATAGGGTGACTGTGTCTTATCTGAGATTTAGATACTGTCGTCTACAATTCAGCTTCTGCTGATGATTCAGAAGTTCCGCCCAAGGGAAGGCCAAGTGAAACATGTTAGTGCTGGGGTTTCATCCCAGAATCCTGCTCTTGCAGTGCCTCCAGCATTTCGCCTCTCTTTAGTGAGCCGCAGAGACCGTCCCCGTCCGATGGAGTCTAGGACGTTTTTGTATTTCTGTAGAAGGGGTGTGTGAAGATTGTTCACGGTTCCAAGATCCCCTCAGAAAACAGCAGGAGAGGTGTTCATAGGGAGGAGGGTTGACCGGCAACGGGAGAACTGATTTCTTCTCTTCCCATTCTTCCTAACGTTAATTCCCGAGCCTCACTTCAGCTAGATGTCGATCAGACTAAGGCAGTTGATGCTGAGATGAATGATTAATTAACTTGCGGGCCTTGAGATACTCATTTAATCTCCCAACGTTTTCTGTCCCTACCCCACATGGTTCAGTAAAGTTTGTGGGATCATGTAGCCTTCTTTTCTTCACTGTTGAATATGGTACAGTCCACTCTTGCTGGGACAACAGGGAAGCAGTGAAGTGACAGCTCACTGAGCATTGGTCATCTTCGCCCTCCCTTTGAGTGGGCCACGTCCCAGGCCTGAGCACCCCCTACTCACTGCTGAGGCCCGGCTGAGGCAGCTCCTCTTCCCAGTGTCTTTCCTGGTTTCCATCCCATAGAACGTGAGCAGCCTGTTTGTCTCTGCTGTGGGACCTGTTAAACACTGCCAGCTAGCAGTGGGTTTGTTTTTTTCAGGGATCTTATCACCAGGGTGGACATATAATTCACTATCCTAACCAGGGCATTTTTGACTGTGAAGCAGGCTGTGCCATGAATTTTAAGCTGGGACGACAGGTGTTAACCGGGGCTGTCTGGGCAACTGTAGGCGTATGGTTTCCCTGCTCATCACTTGTGTTGATTGAAGCCTTAATGATGGGAAGGATGGTCCTTGTATACCCCACCCTCCACGGTGGCACAGATGTAATTAGTTTATTGAATGAAGTAAATAAAACAACTTGGGAAACTTTAGGAACAGGGATGGTAAGTAACCAGGGTGGTTAATAGGTAACAGGCAGCATTGCCAGATATCCAAAGACTTGCGCCGTTAGATGGTAGCTTTCTTGTTCTACTGGACCACCCAGGGCCTTTAAAAGGGAGCATGTGGATTACAGATGAAACAGTTACAGTACTTTGCGGAAGGGTGCATCCGTACTGAGCATGTACCAGGTGCAAGCTATGACGTGGGCACTTCATACAGATTAATTTAATCCTCAGTAACTCTATAGATTAGGTAATATCATATTCTCTATCTTGTAGCAGAGGATGTTGATGCACAGAGAAATTAGCTCTGCCTAAAAGTGAGTAGTCAACAGCTGAGCTGGGATCAAACCCGGAGTTTAAGCTAATAGTCACTTTATTATACAGTTACTACAGAGGTGGGGGGGCGGTGATAGTATGTAAGAGTGTGAAGTGTCACCTGAAGCATTTCTCCTTAGTGAATCTCAAAGAAGCAAATCATTTCCTGTTCATCTCCAACAAAGGAATATGAATTTCTGATTCTATATAATTACAGAATGCAGGTAGCAAATAAATGATTATGCCTTTATTTTTTATAGTTATTCTCTTTGAGTTCCCTATCTTTGGAAAAAATATCACATCTTAAACCTGTGGAGAGTTCAATCTAGAATTAATCACTTCAAATCAACAGTGAAGCCAGGATTCTCATCTGATTTCAAACTGCATGCCCTACCCTGCAGTCACTAATGAGGTCGAGAGGCATTTGAGAATTGAGAGAATTGATTGTTGACTCTCCTGAGGTGCAGGAGATGACCATTTTAAAAGTGATCTTCCTCAGTGGAAATCGGGGGTGAGCTTTGAACCTTAGAGAGTCTAGGCTGGTGGCAAAGAGTACAGCCCTGGACTCAGACTGCCCAGGTTCAAGTCCCATCTCTTCCACTTGAACTCTGTGATCTTGGGCAGGTCCTGTACCCTCCTCTTCCTTTCAGTTTCTTCATCTGTGAGACACAGATAGTAACACCACTGGCTGTGTTGGCATTGTCGTAGGAATAAAATCAACAATATGTGATGTTCTTAGAATAACAGGGCCTGGCATAAAGGAATTCTATAATCATTTCATCTGTAATTCATATGCTCCCTTTTAAAGGCCACTGGGTGATGCAGCAGAGCAATAATGGTACCATCTTAAGGCTCCAGTCTTTGTGACATCGGGCAATGCTGCCTGAGTGCCAGATGGTGGATTTTCTCCTTCAAAGTGTTTCTTTGGTTATGAGGCAGTGACTTGAAAGTCCCTACCCAATGCCTGGCAAATAATAGGCATCAAATACTTTCTGTTAAATTCAACTGAGAATTAAAAGTGCTTCGTATTTCAGAGAGCGGGACGTCCGGCTTGCGAGCGGGAACTTCTGTGTTTCGCGCAACGACAGAGCGATTTTAAAATGGGTGATGTTGAGAAAGGCAAGAAGGTTTTTGTTCAGAAGTGTGCCCAGTGCCATACTGTGGAAAAGGGAGGCAAGCACAAGACTGGGCCAAATCTCCATGGTCTGTTTGGGCGAAAGACGGGTCAGGCCCCTGGATTTTCTTACACGGATGCCAACAAGAACAAAGGGATCACCTGGGGAGAGGCTACACTGATGGAGTATTTGGAGAATCCCAAGAAGTACATCCCTGGAACAAAAATGATCTTCGCTGGCATTAAGAAGAGTTCAGAAAGGGCAGATTTGATAGCTTATCTCAAAAAGGCTACTAATGAGTAATAGTTGGCCACTGCCTTATTTATTACAAACGTCTCGTGACTTTTTTTATGTCTACCATATTTAAATTGATCTCATACACCAGAATTCAGATCATGAATGGCTGATAGACCATTTCTTGTGAGCAGTTCTGATTTAAATAATATTACTTGTGGTTAAATGAATATGATCAGCTTTTTGAACTTTGATGATAATTTCAGTTCAGCAACTGCTATCACTATTTTCCCCATCTAAAAATATGATTGGACTTGGTTTGTAATACTCACCTTTTCACAGAGATGGTGAATGCTGTCTCAAAACCTGTAGGAGATTGGGTTTTTATTTAGATTTATGTAACTGGTTGTATAAACATTTTAAATACTGGGAAAAATCCCTTCACTGTTAATTAGAAAGGCAAGACTCACTTGTGTTTCAGATTGTGTCCATTGGCCTGTTAAAAGCAAGGGATGAAGAAGATCTGGCAGTGTCCATTTCATCTTTTTGGTCCTAACTATGCCAATTTAATGAAAATATCCTGTATCTAAACTGTTGCCTTTAACTTAATGAAAGGCATTTTAGTGTGGTTTGTGTATAGTATTAAATAAAGAATATTTAACACTTAAAAAAAAAAAAGTGCTTTGTATTTAAACAAGTGTAGAAGAGTGAGAGGCTGTTCCCAGAGGCTGAAGTTGGAAGGACCTAAAAAGTGAATAGAGGACGGGGGGATGCCAGTGTTTGTGCATCATAGAAAGATGACACCTGCTGTGTCTTACTGTTTAAGAACCTCCCGGGGGCCTCACATGAAAAATGCATCCCCGGCATCTGAGAGTCTGACTGGGTCTGTCTGAGTAGGACCCAAGAATCTGCACCGACACGACGACCTATGGACCAGGCGTGGAGAAGAGAGTTTCAAGTCCAGCATCTGGGTGCACGCGCACTGAGAGAGAGAGGGGGAGAGGGAGGGAGAGGGAGAGGGAGAGAGAGGGAAAGGGAGAGAAAGAGAGGGAGAGGGAGAGAAAGAGGGAGAGAAAGAGAAAGAGAGAGGGAGAGAGGGAGAGGGAGAGAGAGAAAGAGAGGCATATACAAATGGAGAGAGCTACTGAGTCTGCTTATTAAGAAAATGTTTCAGAGTCAAATTAATAGATGTTTGGCGCTGATGACTCTTTATAAGGTAAGCAGCGATAGTGGGTTGGCCAAAAAGTTCCTTGGGTTTTTTCTATAAGATGGCTCTAGGAACACTTAGTTGTCTTTAACTTCAATATCAGCGTGCTTTAAAAAAAACTTATCAAAATTGAATTTTTGTGTAGCCATTTTAATATTGAAGATGGAAGAAAGGTAAAAATGCAACTGAAATGCAAAAAAAAGATCTGTGCAGTATATGGAGGAGGTGCTATGACTGATCAAATGTGTCAAAAGTGGTTTGCGAAGTTTCATGCTGAAGATCTCTTGGTGGATGACGCTCCACGGTCGGGTAGACCAGTTGAAATTGATAGCAGCCAAATCAAGACGTTAATTGAGAACAATCAGCGTTATACCTTGTGGGAGATAGCCAACATACTCAAAATATCCAAATCAATGAAGTTACTGGTGAAAATGAAAAATGCCTTTTATTTTACAGCAAAAACTAACCAAACTTTCTGGCCAAGCTGATATATTTACAAACACTTCCCTGAGAGATGATGACCTCGGTCACACAAAACTGAAGGGACTGCTGCTCTTGGCTGAATCTTTGTGACTTTGCTTCATTTTACGTTAGATGCATTCTTTATGCATAACACTCTTAGCAGTCCTTAAATTTTGCCTCTTTAAAAGAAAGAAAGCAAAAGGCCATGTACCTACACAAGTACATTTTTTTCTCAGCAGTTCTCTCTGGAGCGTTTCCCTAAGAAATGAACTGGCTGGCTGAGCTGAAATAGGCAGCAGGGGAGGCTCATCACTGTCATCTCTCATAGGGGACAGTCAGTGACAGTGTTGAAAGGGCAGCAGAGGGGCAGAGTTAATTAATGGCCCACACATGACCATGAAAACATGGAACTCCATTTGCCATCTGGAGAAGATGTTTGACACATGGGCACGTGAAAAAGCAGGGCGAGGAACGTCATGCGTGTATGTAAGAGTAGAGCTAAACATACGTGGGTACTTCCTGTGTGGCAGACACTTGACATGTATCACCTCCTTTAATCCTTGCACTAAACGATGAGTTTGATGTGTTGTCCCCATTTTCTGATGGACAGGGGGCTCAGAGAGGGAAAGTGATTTGCTCAAAATCACACAGCCTGTAAGTGGCCATCACAGCTTGGTGCTTGAACTGCCATGTGACACTGCGCCTGCGTCGATAGGTGCACATTTTCTGTTTTTAAAGGCCTGTGAGGATGTGCACCAAAGTGTTCACAGTCTTGGGTAGGAATATGGTGATTTTATTTTTTCTGCTGCTTTGACTTTTTTTGTTTTTCCTGAACCACCAGTTGTTACTTAAATGAACCAATAGGTCATCCTAAGGGCTTTCTAAGTGTATGAAGTTGGTTATTGCTATGGCTTTTGTCATTCGAGTTTTACGGGGAGGCCATCACAGGCAAGCTCAACCAATTGGCTGCCATAGGGAAGGTGCCATTGAAATCCCTCCTCCGGTTTTCGTTCTCACTTTCCATCTTGTTACAGAGGGTTTGTAGCATCCAAGAGTCAAGACTCGGATGTGGGCGAGAAGCCGCATGAAATGGTCTTCAGGTTTTTAGCTTCTAATCAGTGAGCTCCGGCCATAAGCAGCGCTTAGACTTAATGCGGTTGTCTGCCTCGTTTCCTGAGGTGGGGCAGGCCTGGGCTGTGGCTTCCCTCTCCTTTGTTAAATGTCCTCCATCCTCATGGGGAGAGGGTTCCCCTTGGTGCTGCCAGATCTGTCTCTGGGGGCAGGGGTGAGCACCTGTGCCACCTGGACGGGTCTGCATCCCAGCCCCCTTTGCTTTCTCCTGGGGCTTTTCCTTTACCACCTCCTCCAGCTCTCCCCACTGGACCCAGCTTCCTCACCCCTAGGCTTTGCCTTGTCACCTGACGTGGTCCCGAGTGCTTTGTGGGGTTATAGCGTCCCTCCATCGTCCCTTGAGAGGCTGAGGTGTTTGTCCTCATAAGAGACTGAAGGCCTGCCTCTCCCCTCCTGGGCTTAGTGCTATCAAGGTCACGCGGTTGTCGCCTTGGTCTCCTTTGCTGTTCACCTGGCCTCTTGCACATCCATTACCATGGCATCCATCCAGCCTAGAGGAGCCTCCACAATCTAATTTCCTTCCTTGTGCTCAGTCCCGTCTGTACCTCAGCCCCTGAATTAGCTGTGCAAGCAAACAAGTTCTGGGTGGCACTGTAAATGGGGAGCTGGATTCCGGGGTCTGAGGTCCCCATCCGCAGGTGAGGAAAGCAATGATGTCATTACATCTGCTGCTTTACTGAGTGTCTGCTACATGCCCCACACCCGCGAGGTGCCTTCTTTCTGTGCTGAGTCTGTATCCCTCTGCATGGTGTGTGGCCTCCAGGTGGGGAGTAGTTTCATGGAGGTCTTTACTGTGTAATGGAAGGGTTTATCTTACCTGTGTTTGCCGCAGAGGATTTCCGGGTACCACAAGTTCCGGGAGGATTTGGCATGGGGGAAAAGAGATCGGGCAGAGCTGAATTAGAAATCGTTCCAGTTGTAGGTAAAAGCATTTGAGGAAAAGGAAGTTCCTAGCTCTAGCTAATGAATATTTATTGCCTGTTGCCTGGAAACACCCAAGTCTGAGGGCATGAAGGGCTCTGGCTCTCCACACCGGCAGCTTTTCCATTTGACTTGCTAGCTGAAGACAGGTAATGACTCCAGGGCTGCCTGGTGATGGATGGCTTGTGTCCCCCTGCTCTGCTTTTTCAGAAATGGAGCCAGTGATGCTCTTGGCTGGGCTTCTCACCTGTCTGCGTTTTGTCCTATTAGCGGTGGACCCCTTGGTGAAGCCAGTTTAGCATCCCACTTATACTGTGTTCCCAATTTTCTGTGTGAGCCATGCGTTCCTTTTCCAGGTCATGTGTTGTTACAGCTTTTGAGGCTGTGTGCGTATCGTTTCTACCATTTCTAAAAGTCAGTTTTGTATTTTTATGGGCCTGTTTTACCACTCAGGTCATCTACCAGGGAGATGGGGAGCAACAGGTGCCATGGAGAGAAATAATTAAGATGCGAGGGCCCAGGGTAGCACTCGTGCCGTGGCTTCTCAGGCTAGTCGTGCCCGTCGGAACCATATGGAGTTGGCATGTGGCATTAAGAGGCCACTTAATCTTTCTAAGCCTGGGTCCTTCAGGCAACCATAAAAGAGGGCACTGGTACCTGCCTTGCTAATGTGTTGAGTTGTAAAAATCGGCTGAGGTCACAGACAGTGAGGTGCCGGGCACTTGTAACACATAATTTATGATCTGGGTAAAGATCACTTTATTTACTCAATACACATTTATTGACTCCCTTCCTTATGCTGGGCACAGTGCTGTATACCAGCTCCCCTCAGGACGCAGTCCCAGCCACACTGTGTCAGCTTGATGGACATGCCAGTTCAGGGGCCCCACTGGAAGCTGCTGAGCCGGAATCTCCAGGGCTGGGGCCCAGGACTCTGTGTTTCAGCAGCCCTCCTGGTGACATTGATATGCACTGGAGTTTGAGAAGAAGCCCGAGCACAGCAGGATGGATACAGAGACAAAGAAGGTAAACATTGTGGGCGAGGCAGGCACAGATAGCAGGAGGGGGCAGGTGGGTCCCCAGTGTAAGATACGCCAGTCTGATGCACTGTCCTGGGCGTCAACGGGGGAGAGAGGAGTGGATGGCGGGTCCTCTTGTAAATCCTCACCCCGGGCTGTGGTACCTGCCGAGCACCTTACCGTGTGTGGAGATGCAGAGACGTGGAGTACACTCAGGACAGGTAAGTTGGGGCCCTATCTGCTGGCTTCAGATGGCACAGGGAGGCAGAGAAGATGCTGGAAACACACCAAGCCAGTTTGGAGCTTGAGTCCAACCTCTTATTAAAGGGTCTCCCCAACCACCACCACTAAAGACTTTTTTTAAGAACAATTTTAGGCTCACAGGAAAATTGAGGGGAAAATAGAGATTTCCTTCCCTTCTCCCCACCATGCACACGTAGCCTCGCTCACTCAGCATCCCACCACTAGAGTGGTGCATTTTTTACCATTGGCGAACCTGCTTTGACACACATTTGCCCAAAGTCTTCAGTTTATATTCGGGTTCATTCTTGGTGGTGTGCGTTCTGTGGGTTTGGACAAATGTATAAAGACATCTGTCTATCATTGTAATAGAGAACTTTCGCTGCCCTAAAAACCCTCTGAGCTTCGCCAGTTCATCCTACCCCTCCATCCTCTGGAGACCACTGACTGTTTCACTGTCCCTGCACTTCAGCCTCTTCCAAAATGGCATGTAGTTAGACTCAGTATGCAGCCTTCTCCGATTGGCTTCTTTAACTGTTATCATGTACACCTAAGTTTCCTCCATGTCTCCTCACGGCTTGGTAGCTCAATTCTTTTCAGTGCTGAATAATGCTCCATTGTCTGCATGTACGGCAGTGTATCTATCCATTCACCCGCTGAAGGACATCTTGGTGGCTTCCAAGTTTTCCAAGTGATAATCCAATGCTGATGTGAACATTCATGTACAGAGTGTTTGCGTGGATGTGTTTTTCATTTCTCCTGGGTGTATGCCAAGGACTGGAACTGCTGGGTCATGGTATTTCTATGTTTAGTATTTCAAGGATCTGCCAAACTGTTTTCCGAAGATGCCGCCCCACTTTACCATCCTGCCAGCGGTGAAGGGCCGCAGTTTCTCCGCATCCTTGCCAGCACTTGTGATCGCTTGTCTTTGTATTTGGTCGTCCTGCTGGGTGTGAAGTGATGTCTCACGGCTTTGGTCTTCATTTTCCTAACGACTTAGGTTGTTGAGCACCTTCTCACGTGCTTATTCGCCATGTTTGGTTTGGAGAAATGTCTCTTCAAGTTCTCGGGGTGTCCTTATTGCTGTGCATTCTTCCTGTAGTCTAGACACAAGTCCCTTGTCAGATACAGTTTGTACATATCATACCCCGTTCACTTTCTTAATGTTGTCCTTTGCAGCACAAACATTTTTCATTTTGATGAAGTCTAATTATGCATTTTTCTTTGATTGATTGTGCTTTTGGTGTCATAGATAAGCAACCATTGCCAAGTATAAGGTCAGGAAGATTTATGCCTTTGTTTCTTCCAAGAATTTCACAGAAATAGCTATTACGCTTAGGTCTTGGGCTCCCTTTCAAGTTGTGAGGCTTTTCTTTGCTGCTGTTAGAAATAATCTCTGGTTAGGGCTATTGAAAGTCTGTAATGGATAAAAAAAATAAAGCACTTTGATTTTTCAAAAAAGGATTGATGTTCTGCTCTGTCCTGTTGTTGAAGTTACTAGTCACAGGAGACCAAAATTATAGGTTTTGTTTTTTGAAGGAATAAATAAATGCCCCAGTCTCAAATTAATTTTATTCTAAAATTGAGCTGACTACGAACACAAGATCCAATTTTGGAAGTGTTTTGACATTGCCCCCAGTGAGCATTTCAAGAAACACATGTTATAAAATAAGAATGTAAACATTCCTGTGGGTTGCTTCGTAGGGAATTTTTTAAGTATTATATTTGACTTTATGGGAAAGACTTGAGCGTATGTGACTTGGTTGTCTGCCCACATTTGCATCCTCTTTAGATGTGGAAATAGACCACATAGTTTTAATCAGGGAGAGAGCAGATACATCTACTCAGGTTCCTTATAATCACTATTTTTAATGGGAAATTAATAGTGCATATCTTATGGCATTGCGAGGGTTATATTAGTTGACATATTCAAAGGCTTAGAATAGAACCTAATGCTTAGTAGATGCTCAAGTGCTTATTATTAAATATGTCATTTGCTTTAAAAATATTCCCAGCACAAAGTTAAGCCACCAGCATGATTTGTACTTCCAACTCGAATGTTAAATACTACTACAGTGCTTTTGACTTGTTGTGTAAATATATGTTAATGATTAATTTTGCCCATAGGAAACATCCTTTTTATGAATAATTTAATGAGATAGTCTAGTAATGTGTCTATTATGTATAACATTTTTTACTTAGTTATAATCCAGGTTCAGAAGAGCAGTTGTAGAACCAGATGGGAGAATAGACTGGTGTCAGGTTTTCGTCCTTACAACAGCTTCAGGGATGGGATGCTGCTAGGGCTTTCTGGAATGGCACTGGTGATGGTTAGAAGCAAAACCAAGCAGGCAACAATGCCGCCTTGTTCCTTACAAACAATCTTCAGGAAAGAAGTTTCTCCCAGGGTGCTCTTGTTCTCTCAACCCAGACAGGAGATAGGTCATGAATCTGAGAGAGAAGCTCATGGGGCTTTTTGGAGGTGACCTGAGGCCAATTACAAGTCAGCATTTATAGTTTGGGGTGCCATCCTTGTCCTCAGGGAGTTCCCAGTTTGTGGGCGCTGGAAGGGTGTGTCTGGGTGGGTGACTGTGGAGGTGATTAATTCCTCAGATGGGTGCTTGTAGGTGATGAGTCCATGGGCATCTTCTAGCCAGGAAGACCTGACTGCTAGGAAGCAGCCTGAGGAGGGGGACCAAGGAGCTAACACTGACAGGAGGAGGGTTGGGCAATAAGGTTACAAAAGGGTTTGGGGCTAGTTTGGACTTTATTGTACAAGCCATCACAGAGATTTACCATTAAATGGAATTACGCAGCAACAAAATGTATGTAAATTTGCCAATGCATAAAGTTAAAATGCAATAAAGACTGCCCCCACCTTGTCTTACAATTTATAAAGCACCGCTTCACTTGTTGGGTTCTGAGAAATAGTTTCACTTGTTTTGCTGTCATTTTTAAGCAATTTTGTGATTTCTCTCTGACCTGTTAACTCAAAAGCAACAGTATGTGGCCAAAATATTCTTTCATTCTCGCTTGTAGAGCTCAGTAGTAATTAGGAAGGGATTTCTGAAGCTCCTTTTGAAATGCGCACTAGTGACTCGAGCATGCATTTCGTGGTTTCTCAGGAAGAGAGCATGGCAGCAAAACCCCAAATGCTATATGAAAGAGGTAGTGACATTTTATGTCTCCCTCTGTTAATTTCCATTATGAAAACTTTCAGATGTGCTTTAATTTTGTAGGAGGGGAGTCCATGGAGCAAGGAAGGGCTGGACTGGGAGAGCTGCTTTGGTGGAGAAAAACCTGGTGTCCTTCCAAGCCTTGGCCTTCAGAGTGGCCACAGGGATGGGCTGCAGAGGAGAAGGCCCTGGGTGGAGGCTGAGCAAAGAGCCCACCCAGCCTGGGTGCTGGACTGGAGGCAATGCACCACAGGCTCTCAGCATGGACTACAGAATAAGTCATTAACTGTTGGTTTCCGCTACTACCATTTTTATTTAAAAAATTCAATTATTTCAGTATATAATAAATAGAAAAATAAATAAGTAGAGAGAGAAAACAGGAGCTTAAACCTAGTAGGTCTCACTCTGGTGATTCTGCCCTCTCCCAGGGACAGTTGGCAGTGTCTAGGCATGGCTTTGTCACAGCTGGTGGTGAAGGTGCTACTGGCGTCTGGTGAGCAGAGGTCAGGGATGCTGTTGGACATCTTTCATGCACAGGACAGCCCGTCCCAATGGGGAACGGCCCTGCCCCAAGTGCCAGCAGTGCTGAGGTTAAGAAATCCTGTCATAACCGCTCTCTAACACGCAGTAATCTCACCTCTGATTGCATTGCCATATTGGTTTATTTTCTTTTGCTATTGTGAATGCACATATATAATTGTGGACAGATTTTTATATCTAGATCTTTCCACTAGGCGCTATATCCTGGTTAAAAGGGTTACTGTGTAGGCTTCCAGACTTTGTAATCCATGTTTCTTTACTGTAAGTCTTCTAAGTTACTGCTGTCGTGAATGGCCTACAATGACCAACTTTGTGCATTTGGCTTTTCCTGAATTCCCAATTATTTTCTAAGGGTAGGATGTACAAGTGTTCATATTTTCTCAAGGGTGAATTATTTTTTATGGTTCTCAGCATATATTTCCAAGTAGCTTTCCAAAGGCGTCGTCCTGATTTCCCAATGTCATCATCAATGAATGAACTTTTGTTGGCCTGTATTTTTGTCAGCATCAAGCATCCATGTTATGAGAAAAAATATTTTTTTGCTAATTTAATAGGCAAAAAGTGGTATTTCTTTGATTAGTAGTCTTTGTGATGTGCTTTTCTGAAAGACACACATACTTTTAATCCTCTGGTATCAAACGTCATCACCCAGCCATCTGTGTCCCTCAGCAGGGCCAGTGGAATGAGGCCTGTGATGACTATGGGACATGGAGAAGATCGACTGCCATTGTCTCGGCTTTCCTGGAGGGCTTCAGAGAGAATCAGAATCACCGGGCACATCATGGGAAATCCTACCAAATTCTGAGAAAATAAAATAGATTTTGGTAGAATGATTAAAGTTAGTTACAATATATTTAGGTAAAAGTTTGGGTTCCATTTCACTTTCCTATTTTTAAGTAGTTACTTCGGTATTTCATGGGCACCGAGCACTCTCTGGCATTTCCTGCGCAGAGCGCCTTTGTTTGCCCCGCAGAATGGGCCATCGATATGCATTGAACACGAGTGAGCAAAGTTATGCCTGTAGGGCTTAGAGTGTAATAACCTGGTGTGATCAGTGTAGAGGGCTCCAGGCGAGTGTTACCTTTGATGGACTCTTGGTCTTGGCTATGATTTACTTGATGCTGAAGCGTTGATTAGAAATAAAATTCCCATTATGTAATTTTTTTTTCCAGTGGTAAGCCTGTTTCATGGAAAGGCAATTGGTCTTAGAACAGGGCTTCAGAAACTCATCAAAAGCACGGCTTTTCTCTTAGGATTTCTAAGTTTCAAATATGTAGGGGAGCAGTACAAATTCTCTGGTTTCTGGAGAGTTGGTTCTTTTTGGAATGAAACATCGAAACCATTCCAAGTTTTACAAATACTATCCTTTAGATGTTTGTGCTTGGAAAGGGCTGTTTTTCTCTTCAACTTAGTGCTAGTGTGTGGAAACAGATGCCTAACTGGGATCTTGAGAAAGGCCCTCCTCCTCCTTGACTTTCAAAACTTATTTCTTGTGCGGAATCTTCCTGAATTATACAGCAGTTTTGCTTCATTTGGGTTTAGATGGGCTCACCTCTGTGGGACAGCCATGTGACACCATACAGTTGTGACAGCAGGTGTGGACCTGGACTGTCCCCGGCCAACGCCGTGTGTGGGCCACCCCCTTCCAGTCCTTGTTTTGGGTTGCCCACAGACTCTTCTGCTACTTTCTGTCCTCAGGTCCTCTGTCTGGACTTTAAAGTAGGGAAGAGCACTGAATCAAGTGTGTATTTGCTCTGGTTTGTTTTGCATTTGCTGTAGAACATATTTGAAGGTGACATTTTTTGCCATTTCATGGAACCAGGTGCAAGACTTACTCTTTAACCTGAGAGTGGCCGGTTCTGCATCAGAGAGAGAGAGAGAGACATGGGACTTGGATGGTATTTTATAAGGCTTTGCCCTTTTTTATACTCAAAATATTTGTAGCATGAAGTCCAGAGTTCTCTCTCTCCCTCTTCTCTGGTATTATGGATAGATGTCAAACCTTTTTTGTAAAAACAGTTTTAAAAATTAAAATGCCTAAATACTCCTGATAAAAAATGAAGCAGGTGAAAGAGCACAAAACGTTAAAGTTCCTTTCCCGTGTCACAGACCCATTTCACAGATGTGACCACCGCTGAGCCCTCTCGTACCCTTTCAGTGCTTTTGACACCTCTCTGTCTCTGTTCTACTCTCTCCCTTTTGGTTTTGAGCCCCCAGGCCACCGCACGATCCTACAGTTCCGCAGCGCACTTCTCCACCAACAGCACGGGCCCTGCGCCTTTCCCGCACCAGCACTCAGAAACACAACTTCTTCATTCAGTAGTTACAAAGCTCTCTGCTCCGTGGATGTGCCACCATTTAGTTCGTGGTTTCCTACTGATGAACGCTGAAGTTGCCTGCTGCGCCCTGCCTTTTTAAACAAACATGGCTGGGTTCGACCCTCGGCTCTGCCAGCCACTAGCTCCCTGACTTCGGACGAGTCACTTTCCCTCTCTTGTCCTTGGGTTTCTTCTCTGCGAAATGGGGATGGTTATGAGGAGTAAAGTAGCTGATGCACTTAGGACAATGCCTGGGATGTGGGGAGAGCTCGCAGGTCACCAGCGCTGTCTCTGACTGAGCCTGTCAGGCCACGCAGGGCAGTATGTTCAGGGGCTGAGTTTCTGAAAGCAGGCTTGCCGATTAAAACAACAGTGCTGTTCCAACTGCGGTGGGTATTCCTGGCAGCCCTGCACAAATGTTGCACCAAGTTACTCTTCCACTAGTAATTGAACTTCTGAGCTTTAAAGAGCATACTTTTTCCCAACATAAGGAGGCTTAGAAGCCAGCAAGTTCCTTGACTACTTCCTTTCACTTACTTCTCGTTTTGAGCACAGAATGGCACACCTTGTGAAATGCCAGTGTGATAATCTGAGCATCGTAGGCCCTTCGTGGAAGAATGGACGAAAATGTGAAGACAATCAGTGGTCCTTGGACTTGTGGCTGAAATGTTCTCCCTCGTTGTTTGAATACAATGTGCTTGACTAACAGAAGAGGTTACTTCCTGCGTGTTCAGTGTTGCTCGACATTTGCATATGAGCAGGTGTGTCCTGCCTGATGAAGTGTTGAGACCCATTGGGATGATTGACATCAGCCCACGGTAAAACAGGAACATGTCCTTAGGTTCATTTTCCTCTTCATTGGGTAGGGTTGGAGGGCACACGCAAGTGACATGCTAGGCCATGGTGAGATGCTCTGTTTCTGGTGACGAATATAATGGCTTGGCAGCCATGTGGGCAGAAAAATTGAGGTTTCTGCGTGTCATGCCTGGTGAGGCAGGCCTTGTTATCTGTCACCAGGTCAGATCCTGTCTGATAGCTGGCCGTCCCCATTGTAAGGGAGAACTAAGGAAGGGAGAGAGGTCTGCGTGAAAGGCAGCTGAGGGGCTCTTGGCAAAGCCCAGGGAGGACCTGGCATCCTGGGAGAGCTGCTGGATCCTGGAGTTGGTGACAGCCTTCTCCTTGGTGCAGAGACTCCTGCTGGCCCAGTCAAAGCGGCTCTTCATCTTGACTTTCCTGCGGGCCGACGAGGAAAGGATTGGTGGGAAAGTAGCTGTTAGCAAAGAACGGAGGAGGTTCTCTCACACACTGGCTTGCTGCTGCAGATTTTGTAACCATCACCAGCATCTCCCCGCCAGTCTCCTGGTTCCCCCTAAGCAGTGGGGCTCCTGGCTTCTCACCCCGCGGGAGCCCTCAGCCACTGTAGCAGCTACCTTGTCGAGGAGGCGCTCTGAGAGCAGGGTGGAGGCAGATGGGAAGTTAGAGAAAGCTGTGGCATGGTGCTTCGGGCCTGCCAGTCTGCACTGTCCACTTTCTAGACGGCTACTCACGTTCCCTTGGGCTTCATCCCACAGCACTCAGTCTTAATTGGCTCGTCTCTGGCTCCTTTCCAAACTGTTCCTACTCTATGGTGCCTAGACCTTTGTTTCCCCCATTGGCTATCTCCTTTCTTGGTGTGGAGTTAGTCTTCTCTCGAAATCTCAGCTTCAAGGTAGTAAAGCAGAAAACCTGTGTCTAAGCTTAAAGAGGGGGAGGTGACCATGGAACAGGATGGGGCACAGCTTATCCTGCAACCCCTGTCTGGGCAAAGCCCCAGCTGGAGCTTCCTTGGCTGTCAGTGCCATGACCTAACAAGGCTGTGGGCATGGAGGAGAAGGCGAGGGGCACCGTTGTCACGTCCCTGGGGTCGTGGACATGCTTCCTTTTCTTATCTATAGAATTGAAAAATTTGGAGACAGATTGGATCTTAGAGACATTGGACTCAGTGATATTAACTAGTTATTGGTCACAGTTCTCTTGCAGAATTTGGAGAAAACTGTGACCCTCTACCTAGAAAAAAGGCATACAGTGTATTTACACACACACACACACACACACACACACACAAGTTCATGCAAGTTAAGGCATTCACAAGCCCCCGAAGCCCATCTGTACCTGCGCTGTGGGCAGCCGCATTGTCCCCACACAGGACTGAGGGTGAGGGAGGGCTAGTGACTTGCCCAGGACTCAGTAAGAGGTGACACACTGGAAGTCATCAGTACACAGCCCTGTCTTGACTTTTCTATTCTGCCATGTGCCTCACTGGGGAGGGTGACATCATTTTTTGTTTAATTTTAAGACCTGGGACTCATCACCAAAGGATATCTTATTTAATGTCAAGTAGATGACATTACTAGGAAAGAAACACACGGAGCTGTGGAAGGAAAGGGAGAAAAGTGTGGGAAGTGGTGAGAGGCTCATTCAAGCCATTGGTGGTGACTACCATGGTTTCATCTAAGAAACAGCATCACGTATTACAACTGTTTTAAATCGTGTGGCATCTTCCCACTCACCTTACAGCTATGAGGTTGGCCTGAGATAAAGGCCAGTGTTCTGTTCCTCACATCCTCCCTGGGACATCCATCAGCAGGCCTCCCACATGGAAGGAGCTTAGTAGGTAAATGTCTGTGGGATTGAATTTCACTTTTGTAAGAGGGCTGGCCAGAAGGGGAAGGAGGTGAAGCTTATGGCTCCCTGTGGCCTGTGTCTCCTTAGAGGCAGGTCTCTGATCCCTTCCTACAGCGTGGTGTATGTGAGGGACATTGCTGACCTTGGTTAGACTCTTGGGTGGGGGGTCCTCCAGCTCTGTGACTTGTGTGACTTCTGCCTCAGTATCCCTCTCTGCAGAAGGGCCCCTCAGGAGGATTATTGTTGAGGGGTGGGAAGAATGTGTGTGGGGCGGGGAACAAGGTCCAGGTAGTACCTGGTTCTTACCAGGTCCCCAGGAAACGGTGGCCAGCACCATCTTCAATATCAAGCTTTAGTACCATCATTGATATCATCACTCCGAGCCAGGGTGCTTTGCAATGCTCTGGTCCTGTCTGAAACACGTGACCATTGTTTGTCTTATCCGGGCCAAGGTGCAAAAGATCACCTTTGGTGATCAGGTGGATTGGTTTGAAAGTAGTCATTTATTTGACTTGGGATGAAAATCGCTGACCCTGTAGTTTCATTTTTTTTATATATACAGTTTTAATGTTCTTTTGCAGAAAGTCAGAGGGGTAAGGCACTTCCTCATGTGGAGTGCATGCAAATGGTGGCTTATCCGTTGTAATTCCAGTGAAAATAAATAGCTTGGAACCATATGACATCATGAAGGGTGGGCCACGTTGCAGGATCTGTATGTTTTTCCTGCGTCCTGGGATGCCCACGACCGTGACACAGATGTTCACTTCAGTAGCTGTGCTTTCCTGCTTTCCTGCAGCTACATAAGCCAAAAGTGGTTCGCTGGGAATCATTTTCAAAAGCGGCATGGTGAACCAGCAAAGCACCAAATAGGAGGAGAGAAAGGGAGAATAGAAGGTCGACTCCCACTCAGCTTTTGGTCTAAGGAGCACTGCTTTTTATCCTGGTGGGGGGAGAAAAGCCAAGCCGTTTCCACAGATGCGCTTCTCTGCGGTGTCAGCAGCACCTGCAGTGATTTTGTGGAAGGTGCAGGGACATGCCACAAACTTTGATTCTAGAATTTCCTGTGTTGGGGTCCCCAAGAGGAGCTTCCCAGGGGCTTCTGCGGGCTTCTCCAGTGTTTGATACTTTAGGCACAACTAGCAAAGCCATCAGGGGCTTATTCTCTAACAGGACGGGCAGCCATGAGCCTCCAAGCAGGAGGGAGGGTGTGGGCAGCTCTACCAGCCCGGCTTTGGAAAGGGAGGCTGGTCTCACCTCTGTCTCAAGGAGCAAACAGCCAGGGACCACTCCCGGGGGCTGTTTGCACATGAAGCTGAGGAACCAGATCTGCATGTCAGGGGGAACTCGGCAACCTCCATGTTTTAGAGATGAAATCAGACCTTCCTGAGGACTTCTGGCGGAATCTAGAAATGAAAAGGGATTTCCCATTTGACAGATCAAGTGGCTTTGTCTCCGCCAGCCTTTCAGCAGGACATTAAAAGTACTAACGAGCCTATAGGCATTTTCCGCTCCCCACCCCACTGACCATGGACCTCGGCTGTTCACTGCTCTACGTGGGTCACCTAAGGGGTGGGCTCCTGGGATGGAGCATCAGAGCCATGCGCAGGAGGGGAGTCACCTGTGCCTTCTGTTTTTGGTTGTGTTTCACGCTTTCAGGGGTGCTCACCCTGCCCCCCACGCAGGGGCACATTCTGCTGCATGCTTCAAGGCGCCTTTCAGCTTTCATGTACTTTGTCATTCATTCGTTCATTCCACAGATACTGATTGGCTGTGATGTATTCCTCGAATGTCTCTTGGCTCCCTCTTCCTACCCCGAGAGAAGATGGGTGCCTCCCTCCACCCTCCTTGCACAGTACCTCCTACTTGCCCCTGGCAGAGTGCCTAGGGCCTGACTGATCAGTCATCTGCGTCTCCCAGTGGCCTGGTGGCCCCTGGGGTCAGGACAAAGGCTGGTTTGTGGTTTCATCTTCTGTGTCCACCCCAGTGCCTGGCGGCAGGAGCTTCCACGCTTGTTGGATGAAAAGCCCCCAGAGTCCTCTTTACACAACACTAAATGGTCATTTAGCTATTGAAGTACAACCCTGCTTTACTCTGACAGCTGGTACTCCTACTGTGTGTCATTTGACTTTACATTTTTCATTTTATTTTCAAAGCTTTCAAACTGACGAGAAATTTCAGAGAACAGTGCAGTGATCACCTGTGTCTACTGGCTGTCTACTTGACATTCCCATTTTACCCATCTTTCTCCACGTACACACACGTGCACTGGCACACATGTACACCCATACACACATGCACTGACATGTGTGCACACATGCATGTACACATGCACATATGTACACACGTGTGCACCAAATCATCTGAAAGGAGGCTGCAGACATGGAGGCACCCCACCTGCCCTTGAGTATGTAAGTCCTGTGAAGGGAGTAAGATACCCCATTAGAAAGCACCCTACCTAGGGTCACAGTGCTCTGAGAGTACAAAGTGAGGAAAACCACTTTCTAAAAAACTGGAACAGTCGGAAATAGTTTCGTTCAGAAGCTAACATCTGAACTGAGCTGTGTGCACAGATGCCCCGTAACAGTGTCCATGTCTAAAATTTTAACAAGGAAAAGGTACAGCCTTGCAAAAAACTTACTGTCTCCTTGAAAAACTCAGTCAACTCGACCATATTTGGAGCTTTCACTTTTATGATTCCTCTGTGGTTTTGTAATAACCACACTTATTGTTTCCCTCGCCTCTCGGGGGCTGTCATTGAAGAAGTGCCTTTAATTTTGCTTGCGTTTGCTGGCAGGTTTATTAATGTGCGGAGGGGCTGTGCAGACCAGCAAACTGTGTAGTCAGCTGGGCTCTCCGTGCTGTGTGACATGTCTGTGAGAGCTTCGAGCCGGGAGCAAACCCGACTGCTGCATTTTAATAGCAGCTGTGGCTTAATTTTGTGATTAGGCTTAGAATTCTATACACCCGCAAATGAAAGGCAGCGTAGGTCGTTGCGAGCAGTCAGAACTTCGGCCGTTCCCGCCGTGCACTGCAGGGCTTTGCCAAGTCTAAAAATGCGTCCTTGAAGCTGGAAGGTTACCTCTGCAGCACTTCTGGGGGGACTGTGTCCACTTTCCAATTTCTAAAGGCGTGCAAGAGACACACCAACAGCCTACACCTCAGGCAAGCGAGAGAAAGGTACTTCCAGGCTGCTGGGCATTTCACTGGGTAAACAGAAGGGAAATTGTGGAAAATAGCTATTCAGCATTGGTTTGGGGCATGAATAACAATAACTAGTGTGAAATGGAGGTAAATGTAAACATGGACCAATGGGCTCCTGGAAGGTAGGGAGCCTTGAGGACAGGTGGAGGCTACCCCTAGAGAACCCGGGTCTTTATTTTGATGTTCCAAACCTCCTGCCGGGTTTGGAATGGCAGAGGAAGATTAACGACTGCTGGGTTTTGTTCAGCGCTGTAACAGGTTGATTTCCCCCAAACTGGGAGAAGATACACAGGAGGTGTAGAGAATGGGAAGGGGTAGATGGGCAGACAGCCATCCTAGGCAGCCCTGGCTTCTGGTTCTCTCCTTCACTCCAGGTGTGGAGCCCTCTCTGGGTCTCGGGCACTGGCCTTCATGAGCTCATCGACGTGCCTCTCCCAGGCACACACAGTCCGTGTTGTCACCCAAATCCAATTTGTGGCTGTCTCAATTCAGTAGAGGACAAAAAAACACCACCAATGAAAACCCAAACCCCACCCCACCCCCAAAATCGAAGTAATCCACTTTGTTGATGAGGGAGTGGCTCTGATGGACAGGCAGCAGCCCACTGTTTCCTGTCTCAGACTCATGCTAGAGGCCCAGAGCCCAAGTTTGTGCAGAGTGCAGGGTGGAGCCCAGGTCAGGACCTCATGCCCCGCAGGGCCGTGGGCCGGCATGCACCTGTCAAGTGTCAGAGCTGTGGAGGCTCCCTGGGACCCCTCCAGGCAGGGGTGTCTAGTCCAGGCTTAAGAGAGGGGCTTCTCCACACGTCATTGGCATTCAGAACAGAGGAGACTCCCCATGCCAGACAGACATCTACAGAGAGGGCACTCTGAGGGGGGCATGCAGCCCCCACAGGGATTGTGTTTTGCATCAGGGGAGACAGCAGCCATCGGTGTGGGTGGAGGATCTTGGTTTAGCATTTTACATAAACAAAAAGTATTATTGCTTCCTGAGAGCAGAAGTGCACAGAAGCCAGGACGTGGCTAAGCTCAGAATTCTTGCAGCTGGATCCTCATCTCACTCCCGGCACCAGCCCGTCCTGGGATCTGCTCGTGTGGACACGGGGCGGCGCAGTCAGAGAAGAAGTGAGAATGAGTTTTCAAGGGTAACTCACACCCAGAGGAGTGGGTTAGAGGATGAGCTTCTGTTCTGTGGGTGGGAGCCCTTCGTAAAATAAGTCATTCCCACAGGTGAGCAGGGTTGACTCAGCGAGGCACGTTCTAGACGGGGAAACAACCGGACGGCGGAAAGCAGCTCTGCTAATGCACACGCGGTGTGAGCCACGTGCAGTTTTACATTCTCCAGTAGCCGCATTAAAAGAAGTAAAAGGAAACAAGTGAAGCTAATTTAAAAATATTTTGTAATCCAGCATATATATAATGTTATCATTGTAGCATGTAATATCAAAACAATCAAGATTTCTTGCGCCAAGCCTTCTAAACCTGGTGCGTACTCCACACTTAGAACACCTCCACTGGGAGACGGCCGCATCTCAGGTGCTCGGTGGCTTTGGGCATGCAGGCTCAGAGGGTGCTGGGGGCGGGGGTGCAGGCCCACTTCGGTTTGGGTGGTGGTCTTGTAAGCAGTGCCGCGTCAACGGAAGACAAGGTGTAGTTCCTACAACTCATCTGTGCCGTGTGCTGCTTGCTGCCAATGCGCGCACACCTCATGGTGGATGCTTATTTTCATCTTACTACCGTGAGTTAAAACATCTGGCTCTTCCGTTTTCATCAGTCTTGCTCCCAGCCCTGGGAGGGATACCCTGAGGACAGGCAATAAGAGGCCACTCGGTATTACAGCAGGCGGCGGCAAGCTTTGGGGCCTCCGGGGGCCACCTTTGCTCAGAGACCTCATTTGTCACGCTGGGAGGTTGGTGTCATAGATCCTGTGCTCTCCACCCCTTTTCTTACTGACGGGAAGGACTTCCACCAACATTCACGTGTGACCTGAGAAATCTCCCACTGGGGAAAGTCATTGGCACAGACAGTATGACTATTGTTGGCATTATTTCGGTGCAGGTTTAAACTATTATTTTATTGAATATTGTAGCTGTTCATTTTAAACCGAGACAAGGATAAGGTTACTAAGTATAGTTTTCCTCCCACCGACTCACAGTCATTTGGATGGATGAAACACTGTCTGTCAAATGGCATTAAAACTTCCTGCTGAATTTTGTTGGTTCACCTGTGAATCAGGGCATTGGTTCAGAGCCTGTTGGTGAAGGAGGGCTTGCAAAAGCCATCGATGAAGAGTGTGGGGTGTGCGAACTAGGGCTGTGGGATGAAGGGAGTGGCAGAGAGTACTTGCAAATAAAAGGCCAAGTTTTTACATATTACCTCCCCTACCTTCATGTGTAAAAGTGAGGTGTGTTCTTTGGAACCAATTTGAAAAAGACAAAAGAGTGAATTATTCATAACCCCTTATATTTTCTTTTTCTCTGTACCTCTAGACATCTATTTTACAGTGTGAATTTGTGTCGTTTTCATCTTGCTTGTTTATAGTTAATGTAGGATCAGTGTTTTTCTCACTCATAAATATTTTTAAAGGATGTAACATTATGGCTGCACAATATTCTACCTTATGTTCTGTCGTAATTGACCCTCTTGCTATTTTCCTTTTTTATCATAAATAAGGCAGGGATGAACATCCTTCCACATAAATATTGATATGAAAGTTGAACTATGCAGTAGAAATTGCTAGAAGCAAAATCATTGAATTAAACAGTATGGATTTTTTAAGGGCTTTTGATATGTGCTGTCAAATTGTCTCCCAAAACCGCAGCACAAGTTTACATTCTGACCTCCACTTACACATGTGCCTTTCTCCCTGCAGCCCAGCCCGTGCTGGGTCTTAGCGTTATCAAGGAACTTACTAAATTGATAGATGATAGGCACGTCATTTTCATGCAAGATTTTAAAATGAAAAAAGATAATACATTAAAGACACAGTTCCTGTTTTTCTTTTAGGCTACCGTCTGCAGCCCTTGTCCTTGACCGATAAAAAGGACATGTCTTTCTGAGCCTTATCTGAGGGACACTGGGATGGGTCACAGGTGGTTTTTATTGCCCTTTTTTTTTTTTTTTTGAACGTGTCAAAGTACTGTAGGGCTCTGTGGTGACCGTAACATGTATAATCAATAGTATGTCATGGGGAGAGTATGACCCACTCACAAGGGGTTATTCTTGAGAGCAGCACATTCGTGATGCCACATGGGTGGCTGCATCCTGAAGGTGCCACTAGAGTCTGACTCCTGAGTTTGGCAACGTGCTCCCTGGCCTCTGCAGAGTGCCGGAGCTCAGCAGAAAAGTGCTGTGACACTGTTTAAACTCCGGAGGACTGTAGCTCGCGTGCTCCTTCAGGGATCGAGTGTCTGCTCTCACTGACCTTTATTCAGCGACTCTGTACCAGGCCACGAGCCTCAGCACTTTATTGTCATGCTCAGTCCTACAATGGCATATGTGACAAGTACTATTGTTTTCATCATTTTAGGGTTGACACAATCGAAGCTCAGAGGGGTTAGGTAACTTCCTTGGAGTCACAGAGTGTGACTAGCAATGTGCAGGCTGGGAGATTATATTGGCTCCATACCCTGGGTAAGAGTCCAGGCTCAATGGCCTTGACAACTGGAAGGAAATGAGGCAGAGATGAAAACCAGAGCCACCCTCAAAACTGTGGCGATTCCAGCTCAGACGTTCTCTCTGCTGCACACGGACAGCTTCCCCCCAGAAGCAGGTGGGCGGTCATGCCACAGCCCTGTGACCCACTCTCGTTTTTTGAGTGGACAGCGGTTCAGGGGAGGGTGGCTTTCAGATGTCGTTGGAGAAATGTCAGTGGATGCTGAGTTCATCTGGAAGACTAGGTGGAAAACATAAGTGGGTCAGAAGAGCTGGTTGGAGGGAGGGAGGCATGTGGGTGTGGGGTGAAGAAAGAAGGGGCGGGAACGTTCCCTGAGTATTGTAGACATCACAGGGGACTAGGACATCAGGGGTGCATCAGACAGTTAGGGAGCAAGGCAGAGAGGGAAGGTTCCCCAGTTTGGAGGATGCTCCTTAGTGTTTAGGATAACCGGGACAGGAGAGTTGGAAGCATGTGTAATTGATGAATGGGAAAAGACAGATGGATGATGGGAAGGTGGGGGTGGTGTTACACTACTCATATGTTCTTCTAATAAGTAAAATTATAGCATAATTTCACCTGCTCTTTTAAAACAAGGTCGTGCAGTTGGAGCCCTGCCACTGTTAGTAGCTTCCAGAGCGTCCAGGGCACCAGGCAGACAGGGTTACTGTGTTCACTCTAAGAGTCAGTCTTGTGCTCCTTCCAGGGGCTTGGTTTCATGTAATGCTCAGTTTTTGTGCTCACTGGTTCTGCACTTTCTCAAGGAGATTCAGACCCAATTTAGAAGTGAAATATATGGGTGGCTTGGCTGTGGGAGGCACGGGGGACCGACCCTGTGGGCACAGGGGACCGCTTGTTGGACTTCATTTTCATATGGCCATGTAGAATTTTCTTACGATTTTTTAATAAGAAAATAACTATCCCATGCAAAAAAAGAGTCATAACTTCTTTAAAGCTGTAAATGGAATTTTTGGATGCTTTCTTTGAGTTTATCAAACTTTCAGTCTGCAAGGTTTTGGGTTTTTTTGTGGTGACAACACATAAGACTTACCATCTTAGCTGTTGTAAGGTAGACAGACCAGTGGTGTTCAGTGTGTCCACATTGTTGTGAACTCGGTCTGCAGAGTTTTTCCGTCTTTCAGAGCTGAAGCACTGTACCCATTAAACAATAATTCCCCATTTCTCCCTCCCTGGTAACCATTCTACTTCCTGTCTCCATGAACCTGACTACTGGAGATAACTCATACAAGTGGAGTTGTGCAGTATTTGTCTTTTTGTGACTGGCTGATGTCACTTAGCACATGGTCCTGAAGGTTTATCTATGTTATTACAGGTGGTTTTCATTGCTTTTTTTTCTTTTTTAAGCTATGTCGCAGAATTTCCTTTTTAAGATTGAATAATACTTTATTGCATGTACAGACCATCCTTTGTTTTCCCACTCATCTGTTGTTGAGCACTAGGGTTGATGCGGCCTCTGGCTGTTGGTAATAGGGCTGCTCTGAACACAGATGTGAAAAGATCTCTTTGAGATCTTGCTTTCAATTCTTTTGGATATATACCCAGAATTGGGAGTGCTGAGTCATATAGTAGTTCCATCTTTAATTTTTTGAATAACCTTTATAGAATTTTCCAATCCCACCAACAGTTCCCAAGGTTGCAGCTTTTCTACATCCTTGCCAACACTGGTTATTTTGTGTTTTTGATAGTAACCACCCTAATGCATGTGAGGTCCGTCTATACTTGCATACTACATCAATCCTTTCCTCATAGTTATACACCAATCTTAAAATATCATTTGAGATTCATCTACATTTGCTGCTATTGTCTTCAAAGGGGCAGGGTGTTTAAAGCATTGATATGTCTTTGAGTACTTGCACAGGAATATTCCAGACTTTTCTCTAGTACTTGACTATGTGGAATTCTTTTTTGCTCATTTAGTGTACACATTCAATTCTGTAAATACTGAGTCCTGTGGAGAATACAAAGATGACCAGGACACAGTTCTTGCCCCTCATGGGACTGTGATGAAAAGAAGCCACATGTTGTAGGAAGAGGTAACTGAAGTGACAGACGACACTTGGCACGGATTGCAGGTGAGAAGAAGGGTAGGGAGACACTAACAGGTCAGTTTGTGGAGTGGGGACAGTGCAGGTGCAGCCAGAGCTGAACCGTGGGAAACTGGGGGAGTTCGCCTGGACACGCGGGGCTGTGAGTGGGGTCCCTGCAGCCTGACCCACTGCAGCAAAGGCGAGCTATTGGGAGCCCCAGGCAGCTGCGTAGACTCAGCGCTCAAGGAGGTGACGGGCAGGAGGTGAGGCCCCGGCAGCTGGTTGCTGTGCGTGCAGGAGCTCGGGTTTCTCCCTATCGCAGATGGAAAGCCAGTGAAGTGTTCCGTGGTGGGAGCGGCCAGTCCGATGGCACCGGGGAGGTGGAGGCAGGGACATTAGGTGGCTGGTTTCTGTGAAATTGCAGGTGAGGTGATAGGACTGAACAAGGCAGTGACAGTAGGGGTGAGGAAAATGACAGGGGCTTACAGAATGCTCAGAAAAATCAGCAGCTGTTTGCTGATTGAGTGAATGTGTGAGTGGCAAGGGAGAGGAAATTTGAACGCAAGGCCCCGCTTTCCGGTAGTAGTTCCGTGACCTGAAGTGAGGGACATAGAGTGGGAGCGGGAGCAGACCTGATGGATTTCTTTTCGGACATGTTGAGGGTGATGGGTCTGTGAGACATGCAAATGGTTACGTCCAAGTCACCTTGGGTTTGCGCGTCAAACCTGGCAGGGAGGTGCACGCTTGGGACTCATTAGCTATACACAGTGGTGCTAAAACTGGGGCAGTGGATTAGGTGGCCCTCAAACAGGACACAGTAAAAGCAGTGGGCCTCGGACCAGACGCTGTGTTGAGGGAGCTGGAGAGTGAGCCATCGGAGATAGGGATGGAGTGGTGTCATGCAGACTAAGAAAGGGGACAGGTCGCAGAAGGAGCAGCCTCTGCTCCAGATGGAGCAAAAGAGGTCAGAAATGCAGACATGAAGTCATCTGGACCGTGACCCAAGCCGTTTTCATAGCTTGGTGATGGCGGGAAGCTAACTTCAGTTAGACATTTAGTGAGGAAGAGGAGACTGCGTGTGTAAAGTACTCTTTCAGGAACCTTAGCTAGAAAGGGAAGAGGGAAAGGTGAAAAAAAGGCCAGGGTTTTGTTTTGTTTTTGGTTTTGTTTCTTTCTAGGAATCATAGAGATGGGAGCATGTTTCAGTGCAGAGAAGAAGTCAGTCCTAATTAAAATGGCCCACGTTGTAAGGAGCTTGCTCTGTGTCCACCACATTCAGCAGCTATGCATGAGTGAACTCATTTAATCCTCACAGCCCTGAGAGATGCAGAGTGTTATTATTCTCAATTTAGAAGTGAGTAAACTGAGGCACAAAGAGATCAAGTGGCTCACGGTGTCCCAGACAGTAAGAGAGCCCTGGGTCGTATAACGTGTGTAGATCTCACTTAACTCCAACACCAAAAATGTTTTCTGGTTTTGGGGAAGAAGCTGAAGATTTAGGGTAAAGAAGGAATGGCTAATAGAAACAGGTTCTAGAAGATGCTGCAGAGGGTGGGCCAAAGTCGTTGTGAAGTCAGTAATTTTTAAAAGAGATCTTGGAAAGACCTTTAGGAAAAATGAACAACATTGGGTAGAGAAAAGCTCCTGAGTGTAGAGGGACCTGGTACTAAAGAAAGGTGCTTGGAGGGAATTTTTGGGATGAGTTACTTCCTGAGCCTGCTTCTCCATCGACAGCATTGTCACTGGCCCCTGCATCAACTCAACGCCTGCTTTCTGCCCAGCCTGCCGACACCCTCTGCAGGAGTGGTGGTTCAACTCTGCCACGCGTAGTGATCCTTTGGTTTGTGTTTATGGATTGATTGGTTCTCTAGTGTCAAGATTCAGCTGTCACTGGGTATGTGGCATTCTGTAATTCGAACAGGGTTGGATCAAGAAGAACCTGCTGGGGTTTCCTTAACAGCCTAGCGATTTAAACAACAGCATACCTTACATTTCTGTTGGTGACCCATGCCGAGAAATGTTATGCTGGGAGCATACTGCAATCATTGCAATATGGTTTACTCTTGCACATTCTAAGTACTAGGAGGCTTCTTGTACCTTCTGAAACATACCTGCATTCTGGTCTAGCTTCCAGAAGAGATGTTATTCCTGACCCTGAGTTGGTGGGAAAATAAAGGGATGCCTGTGTCCGGTGAGGCACCCCCCCACAGACACCGTGGAGTGCTTCATTCAGCAATGGGCAAATACCAAGGTGCATCTCACACTGCACTATGGCCCCCAAGTAAGATGCTGGCATTGTCTAATTATGAATTCACCCTGTGAGCTCTAATTCAGATCCCTGGCCAGTCAAATGGAAGAATGAATCACTGGGAGCAGTGTTTTACTAAGAGCCCGTTAAAGCCATTTAAGTGAAAGTTTTCTAGGTATAAACACCCAGCTCTCCACAGGAGGGCAAATGGAGATGTAGGAACATCTAGGAATGCTCTTGGTGGGAGGGGAGAATGCATACAGTGTGGTCTTTCCGTCAACCACAGCAGCAGCCGTAAGTCCACTTATGGACCATCCAAGTTGTACAGCTCTGTGGCATAATGCTCATTTTCAGTGATGTCATTAGAAGAAATCAGGGGTTTAACTGTGGAGAAATGGGGCCTCATAGATTTCAGTAAGTGTGTATTAATTTTCAGTGGGTCATGCAGATTCTGTTGTCATTGTTTTATTTATTGTTCAGGTTGTTGAATTTAGGTTGTCCAAAGAGAAAACGAGGCGGATTCCAGAGAAAAGCCCTTGGCTTGGGCTCCATGGTGTAAGGCCGGCTGTGGCTTTTGCAGAGCCCTGTGCCCGCCGTGATGCTGGAGAACAGAGGAGTCCAGTAGTCCACAGGCTGCTTGTTTTGCAGCCCAGAAGCAAGACTGCAGGAGAGCACCAAACACGCTCCTCACCCTGGATTCTCACCCCTCACTCCCAGCCTCTGACCCACGTACTCATGTGCTGGGTCCCCAAAGGAAAGTGTGATGGGTATTAATTTATTCATTTACAGCATCCAGCCTCAGACCTTGCACGAAGAGACTTTCAAGGAAATACTGTTGGTAGTTTTCCTGTTGTCCTTCTCGGAAAGCCTCTGCAGAAAATCTCTTCTTCCTGTAGAACATCGTGTTTCAAATAATCCAATAGGCACTTCCTATTCCTAATCCTCCACGAAAAATATTTTTTAAAACTGCCTTTGATAATGCATTGCAGCATTTGCACAGCTGAATGTGCCAATCGGGACTGGGTAGCAGTCTTAGTGCCTGTGTCACAAGTTCTTGCTGGTCTCTTATGTTTGGTGGGTCACTATTTACAGGCTGTAGGAGGTTAGCCGCAAGCTGGTCCTCAGCGGCACTAATGTTTAAGAGTGGCTGAGATCTATTCATCTTGTTATCATTACCCCAGTACTACATAGCTTGGAAGGCCTCCTTGATGTCATTGAAACCCATCTTCCTGGAATTTCAGCCCACCCCTTTCTCTCCGATCAGGAGGGAAGGTGGAGAGCAGTGATCCTTCTATGGATGGTCTCTGTTCCCTTTGCCGAGAGGGCACACAATGCACACATCCCGGGATTTGTACGAGGCTGGTGTGAGAGAGAAGAGCCATGTGCAGGCTGCGAGGGGTCTTGCAGCTAGCTTGCCACCACGCAGTCCCTGGGTGTCATTACTTAAGCTCCTGGTTTTGCCGCTCATTTCTGATTTGCCTAAAGTGGCCCAGAGACACAGTGATGACAAGCTGTGCTACTCTCTTGTCCTTGGATTTACCTGTGGACCATCTACTTCTCTCTTGTGATGCTTTCCGGATCAGGTCCAGCTGTCACTTCACATGGGCAGCTCCTCCTACCTGTGTTTAGTATCAACGCGAGATCCTCCAGGATCAGTGTTCTGTTACCACATATTCATTAGTAATAGGGGAAAAAAAAACCAGCCCTCTGTGTAACTGCTATTTGAATTTCACAATTAGAGCAGACATTTAAAGATTTAGTTGGCTTTAAAAAGTGAGTTTAGAAGTTCCTGGTAAGCGAAGCATATTTCTCTGAGGGTTTGTAATCCAATGATTCAATCCCTGTTCTTTTGCATGTAAAATTGATCCTTCCCAATAGGCGCTAATGCCTGAGTGGGAGATGGTTGGCAGTTCTTGGCAGACGGCTGTGTTGGCTCTTCATGAGCAACTTTTCCTTTTTTCACTTGCAGGGGTCAAGCATGATGGTGGGACAGCGTGCTCTGCCGGGCTCCGCCGGGCTCTCTGTGGCTGCGTTCCTGTTAGTGGATCTGGGGGCTTCCTGTGGGCAATGGTTACAGTTGGTGTGGAGGAAGAGCGAATACATTATTCTCACCTCTTCACCCAAGAAGAAGGAGGAGAAAGAGGCTTCTTTCCCCTTTCCCAGCCAGCCGTCAGATTTGAATGCCCATCCCAGTTTGCGCGGTCATACATCGAGTCGGTGGCTGAGCAGTGAGAGTTGGCAGCGGCCTGGTACAGGGATTGCCAAACGCTCCCTCTTTCTGCAGATGTCTAAGGAGACAGGATAGCAGAGATTCGTGTCAGGGTTTCGGTGCAGGCATACCTCAGGGACAGTGCTGGTTCGGTTCTAGACACACCATGATAGAGCGAGTCACAATCTTTTTGATGGTGGAGGGTCTTGCCTCCAGTTTTTAAGAAAACAAACAAAACGCATCATTTGTGAAGTGCAGTAAAGCAAGCACAATAAGACAGGGTCTGCCTGTACTTTGATTTCTTGCTCACTTTGATTAGAGGTCTCCCATTAAGAAAGAAAGAAAAGGCTGCTTTGTATTAAAAATGTGACCTCTTTCTTGGTTTCGTCTCTTTCCTAGGATAACATGCCGTAGAAAAGTTTCATTGGACAGTCTCAGGTATTTTACTTTGTAAAAAAAAAACCCCACTGCTCAGATGCTGACAGCACTCCACGAACAAAAGACTCATCTGGGGCGCCTAAGGGTGCGGTGGGACTCCAAAATAAAACTCGCCCCTAGAGGCTAGTTCTCACGTTCTGTATCACGCCTGTAAAGTAGCCGCTTCTCTTGCCAGGAGTCTATGGCAGGGCCGAAAACGCTGCCCAGACAGCTGTGTAGAGATTTTCTGAGTCTTCCAGGCCCTTAGAAAGAGATGTGGGTAGACAGAAATCTGTTGTGTTGAAGTTAGACATCCATCTGGAAGTAAAAACTTAAAATTTAAGAAATGCATTTCATCATTTAGACAGATTTCTGCAGTTGGTTGGAACCTGATACCAAGGGGGTCAAAATAAAGGCCACCCCCCTTTATTCTCTTTTACTCCCTTCCAATGCCCAGCACCATCTGTGAGTGACTCCCCAGGAGCTCCGGGCAGGGTTTTATCACTGCTGGAGTGAGAGATCATGTCTGCCTCTGGCTCAGAATTCTCGGCCACTTCATCTATAGAAGACACTTCATTTCCAGGAAATCTAATTTCAAGAAAATGATTGCATTTCTGAAAGTCTTTTCCATGCGACCTCTAAACTGTCTTCCCTGCTTAGGAAAATGCAAGCCTGGGTGTTAATAGTTTACCCTGTTGTGCAGATCCAGTGACACTGACTGTGTCCTTGTCCAGCGGGCATCCTGTTGAAATGCGAGTTAAATTTACGCATCGCAATCTTTAGTCGTCTTTGTTTGTTTTATCCATCCATCTAATGTTTATTTGGACCTAAACGTGTCCCAGGAATTGTTAGACTGAGAGACTCAATATAACTTCGAGTGGTCCTGCTGCTCTGGACAACCTTTCTGTGTTTCTCGTTTAAAAAGTTATCAGTAAAAAAGATTTCCTTTACAGTTCTATCAGCACAGGAGCAAAAACGTTGCTTTGAACGGTACACTAACAGAATTCTACCGTGTTTTAACATGCAAGGACTATGACGTTCACTCTTGAACAACGCAAGCAGTGTTCAAAGTCTGTCTGTAACATAGGTAAACAGTTTTATGTTTGTTTCCTAGAAATAGGCAACGGGTAAGCAGTTAAAATCATTATTTTAACAGCTGAAATTCATTGTTTTGAAACGGTTTGGGTAGGGATTTGAGCATTTATGTAATCTTTTGTTAGAACCACCCGTGACTCCAGGAAGGTTACGCTCAATTACATATTATAAAAATTGGCGTTGACACTAATTCACTTTCTGTACTCCTTTTGGGTAGCTGCGTGATATACAGCATAAGAAAGATTTACCGGAAATCACTCTAATCAAAATAGAATGTCAAAGGTAACTGTAGATCCACGACATGTTATTGGCGGATGAACTGAAAATATGCAAAAAGAAAAGTATTCGGAAGGAAAGGAATTTCAATGTTATTTAACGTTTAAAAAGATCCTCTAGCTATGAGAATGTGTTGACTATATTTCAATTGTTGGTTAATTAGTACCTTTGTAATGGCATGATTTATTCAAATCACTGCATTTTAGGACAGCATTTTAGTCTAGAGGGTGTCAAACATTTTAATTTCATAACCAGAACTTGGAAAACTAGTTAGGTATTACAGCGCCGTATATGTGCTTGAGTGTGCCCACCCAAGTGGGGATGTCCAGACCCAAAATTTGTTCCCTACCTTTGCATTTTTTGGTTTATCTGTTTTTTTTAAAAAAAATTGGTTTTAGTCTTACTCCCTCCATTTCAATGCAAATATTCGTTTTGTTTTACTTTCACCGGTGATTAGGGCAGAGAAAGAAGAGGTCAGATACTGGCCAGTGCACTTGCTGCTTGTAAGTGGCTTTGATGTAGGGAAAGTGTAGCACTTGGGATAGAGTATGTCGTAGTTACCAGAAGTCTTTAAGTTTGGGGAGCTTTTGGTTACAACTGTAAGTGATGGCTGGCGGAAGTTGAGGAAGCATTTTTGAGGCCCACCCATGAAGTATGGAGTGACATAAAGGACAGGGTGGGAGAGGAGGGTAAGAAAGGCGCAAGGGTCTGTTTTCTCTCTCCCAGCTCCTTCACTTGTTGAAAGCCTTGGCTGCTTCCATTAGGTCTTGGGGCGTCCTGTGTATCTTGTGCCTTCTCTATTGGATTCCTGGCAGGTAGCACCCTCCTCAGCCTGGTGTCCTGTGTACAGTGTCCGTGCCACTGATGAATCACGATTTACAGTAAAGATTATTCATTTTTCTAGGGAAGAGAACACTTAGGAAAACAAATGAGCTCATGTATCCAGTAGACTTATGCAACATACCTTCTCACTCTCAGATGCATTGGAACTGCTCAAAATCATTTGCATCTCAGAAAAGTAAATATTTGAGAATAGTTTAATATTTAGATAGGTACGTGTTCTCCAGTCCTTTTTAAATAAAAGAAATTCAGAAGCCCTCCTTATCCTGAGAGTTCTCAATGCAAGTCAGACTGTTAGCAGGTCCTACTGGTCTGTCTGCCAGCATCGACTGGGTCCCTTCATTCATTTGTTTATTCATTCATTTGTTCAACCAATGGGGTGCTAGCAGGACACCTGCCAATGTACCAGGTGCTGTGTCTGGCTGGAGTGACAGTGATGACTGTCAGCATCTCCCTAGTCCTTTTTTCAAAAGTGCATACTCTACATGACTATGGATTTCTGCCTTGGCACGTTATTTAATTTGGTAGGGCTTGTTAAGAGGGATTTAAAAATTTACCAAAAATCATATCTATCACCATCATTATTTGAGAATGCTTTTTCTTTGCATGAGGAATATTTGTGATTCATGTAGTTTGTAAGCATTGCAAGAAGACCTCCCAGGATATCCTGACAACTCTTGAGTGACTTTGCAAGTGGAGACTCGGAAATGGCTTGTCTATTACTTTACCACTGAAAATTGTACTAAGTTATTTATTTTTCTGGTTTGAAAGAGAGTTTACAGTTGTTCAGACTGTAAACTTTTAAATACTTTAATATAAGGGAACTGCATCTCAGACTTTTTCTAAAAAGTGACATATTGTTATTTTTGGTGTCTGAGAGCAATTGTATAAATTTCGTTCCGGTTCATTGAGGTTCTCAAGTAGCTGTACTTTTGAACTTGACGGGCAAATGACTTCCTCAGATGTGTGCTTCGCAGGACCAACGGTCTGCTTCTGCCTCGGCTTCGCCATGCAGCCTGCTCTCACTGGGCCGATGGGAGCCGATTTTGCGCAGAAGTAGTCTTTTCTCTGATCGTTGTCTGTTGTTTCACAAGAACAAGTGTGGTTTTTTTTTTAGACACCCTTAAACATTTAAAGGTTATTTATGGGCTTATTGTAAAAATAAAAGAAAAAACTGTCCTGAAATCCCTTTAGTTTTCCTGCCCTCTGGGCCAGTGGTCCTCAGAGCATGGTCTGCAGATCCCTGGGGATCTACGATGACGTTCAGAGGGTCCTCAAGGTCACACTTATTTTGATTACATGCAGATGCTTTTGCCTTTCAGCGCTGTTGACGTTGGCTGTGACAGCACAAGCCAGTGCTGCGAGAGCAGGTCGTGGACGGGGCTGCCGGTCCCTGGGCCTGCCCTGCACTAGCAGTTGTAAAAATGGCCACTTAATATCCTTGATGAAGCAGCAAAAATGATTTATTTTACTAAACCTCGGCTCTTGAGTTACACTTTTTCACATTCTTTGTAATGACATGGGAAGTACATATAAAGGCCTCTGCTGACTGCTGATGGATGGGTGCTGTAAGAGAGACTGGTGCGAAATTGCGTAGTCAGCTGAACTAGCCACTTTTCTCGTGGATCATCATTTTTACTTAAAAGTGACCGATAAATCATGGTTATTCAGACTTGGGCATTTGTCAGATGTTTTCTTTAAGATGAATGAAGTTAGCTTGTCACTTCAAGCAAAACAGCTGATGCTGTTTGTCCTGAGCCCGGAAGTGTGAGAACTGTGGCCCTAGGGAAGCGAGGTCCCCACGCAGGGTACCCTACCACTCTGGGAAACCCGTTTCTGAGCCGTGTTCGGTCTGCTTTCCAGGGCCCTTGCTGCGTGAGTTTGCCAAGCTCTCCTTGCTGGTGTGATTTATGTCTTGGCTAAGAATCTCATCAAAATACACCACTTTCCCCTGCTACACGTGTACATAAATGTGTGCAGGAACGTGCTTGCATTTTGTAAGTAGGATGACCAGCTCGATAGTGATTCTGGTCTTATAGGGTATTTGCTACTAATTCTGCTAGGTTTCCCGTTTGTGGGTGACAATGTTACAGTTTGTTGACACAAGGCGTGGTCCAGACCAGGTGTTGTTCTAGATGAAATAAACAACAAAAGAGGCTGTTTTAATACATTGTGACATAGTATGAAGCCACTGAAAATTGTTCTTAAAAACTAGTGACATAGTTAATATTTTTTTAAATGACAAGGTACAAATCTCTATAAATTAACAATAAAGGAAACGTATTTACATATACTCAGGAAAAATGACCGGAAGGAAACATAGCAACATGCTAACATTTATCTTTGGGTAGTAGCATCTTTTTTTTATATCTTTATGCACTTGCCAAATTTTCTGAAGTGAGCTTGGGTTACTCTCATAATCAGTAATTTAAGTAAACTTTTTTTTAGACCAACTCATCTGCATTTTCATAGTGAAGTCCATATAATCTTTGGTGACCGTAAGTTCAGCAATATTATATATTTAACCACAATTGAGATTAAAAGATGTTGTCATGTCATTTAGATTTTAGTGTGTGATTTTCACTTAGAAAATAGCAAGGTAGAAGGGCACCTCCTGTGGACTGTCTTCCTCTAAGAGCAGCGTATCAGATTAGCCCGTGATTGAGTCTCAGCTGGTTACACTTCAGAGAACGCACTCTGTAATTTCCACAGTGATCCACGGGATATTAGAAGCTTGCTGTAAAGAGGCAGTGTACCTACACTTTCTCAGCTGTCAATGATTAACTTTTGGCCCAGAGGTAGCCCTGAATGTCTGAAGCTATTCATTTAGGATTACCTTTGTCAGAGCCCAGAGGTTTTTAAAAAACCAAGCTGCCATATTTCTAAGCAGTTCTAAGGCGTTCTTTTTTATAAAGATCAAAGATTGCCTTACACTGATGTTCAAGAAGGTTTATCTTCAAAGAATGAAATCTTATTATTTGTGACAGCATGGATGGACCAGAGGGTGTTGTGCTCAGTGAAATAAGTCAGACGAACATCATCTGATTTTACATACATGTGGAATCTGGAAAACAAAGTAAATGAACAAACAAAACAGAAACAGACTCATTAACATTGAACAGACTGATGGTTGCCAGATGGGAGGGAGGTTGGGGGTTGGGTAAGAAAGGTGAAGGAACCCAGAAGTACAAACTGGTAGTTACAGAATAGCCCCAGGGATTTAAAGTACAGCATAGAAAATATAGTCAATAATATTATAATAGCTGTGTGTGGGGCCAGGTGGGCACTTGAAGGATCAGGGGGATCACTTTGTAAAGAATGTCTTTGCCCAATCACTATGCCGTACATCTGGTAGTAATATAAAATAATACTGAATGCCAACTGTAATTGAAAAATAAAATCTAAAAACATAGAAATGGCTCTTCACGGCAAAAAGAAAAAGAAGACCTAATCAAAGCCTAGGCTGTTCTTTGTGTGACAGTCTCTAAGATGCATGGACCTGGGGTTTTATTTTAAAAACTGCTTACCTCTTCTGTTTCCGTTCCGATTCCCATGCTGGAAACACAAACCACACTGACCTGCGCAGCAACCCTGGACCCAGTGCACACGTTTCTGTTCCCCAAATGCACCACGTTTGGGTGCGGCTCTTTGTGCGGCCAGTGCAGACAGCTCAGCACACATATCGCTGGGCTGCAGTGAGCTGCAGTTCTGTCTTCCACTGAGGCGACGTGCCCCCCCGTTTGGAAGGAAGGGTGGGAGTGAAGGATGATGGGCATGACTTGTTGGGGAAGATGAGGATGGCTTGCAAATTTCTGTGGATTAAGAAGCTCTAAGAGCCGTGAGAGAAAACTGCCTACTTGCAAACAAACCTAGTTTAATGAAGCCTTGGAGACTGAAGTAGAAGTCGTGAGAGGTGCGAGGGAAAGTTTTCAAAGCATATACCTGCCCATTTACTGCATTCTCCATTTGCAGCCACCTGTGCCCAGCACTTAGTGAGCGATGGAGACCCACAGTAAACATCAGACATCCTCGGGCAGTATTTGTTGAATGAGTAAAGAAACTGCCCCTCTGGGGACTCTGTTCCTAAAGACAGAATCACCAGCTTTGTCTAAATTTGGGGGCAAGTATAAACTAGTTACAATAAGAGGAAGAGAGACATTTGCAAGGCTTCTGATAGGCTATTTTGACAAAGTCTTATACTTTGAGGCCAGTTTTGGATCAAGAAATACAGATGGTCCCTTTTGGCCTTCAGTTCTGGAATTCAGTGATGTCATAGTGATGTCATTATGCCCTGTTCTCCCTTTTCTTTCTTTTTTAAAAAAAAGTTTTATTTATTTTTGGAGAGAGGGGAAGGGAGGGAGAAAGAGAGGGAGAGAAACATCAATGTGTGGTTGTCTCTCATGTGCCCCCTACTGGGGACCAGGCCTGCAACCCAGACATGTGCTCTGAGCGGGAATCGAACCTGTGACTCGTTGCTTCGCAGTTCAGTGCTCAGTCCACTGAGTCACACGAGCCAGGGCTCCTCCCTTTTCTGATGTTGCAAAATCCTCTTTACACCTGAAACTAATACAAATAATGTTGAATGCAAACTGTAATTGAAAAATAAAGTTAAAAAAAATCCTCTTTATAAGGAGAAATTAATCCCCCAAAAAGAAAGGATCAGAATTTCTGAAGAGCTTATTGGTAAATGCATTATACTGAAATGAAATATTCTTAGGTTCTAAATGAGGACATGAATGTTTGCTGGTCAAAACATTAGAGACGGTGAATTTGGTCTCAGGAGCCAGAAGAGCTCATTCTCCTGCTTCTCTCCACGCTGAGTCCACATGCAGACCGCCTTCCTCTGCTTTCACTGTGGAAGAGGAAGGGAAAGTGAAAGGACTGGGTTGAGTAATTTTGAGGGAGGGGGAACTAACAAGAATCTCTGGCATTTGTCACACTTGTTCCCAGGCTGTTCTAACAGAAAGGAATGGAACGGGTGGGCGTTTTCAGGTTTTGTCCACCTGGGAGGAAGGGGCAGTCCCTTTTCCCTTCAGCCACTTCACTTTTTCTGTCAGTTTGCATAAATACGTCACAATTTAGCCAAGGCATGTTTTTTAAAATAAGTCTTTGGAGTGGTTTGTCAGTTTTATAGGGATGTATTTCTGAAACACTTTTTCCTCTGCCTTTCACTTTTTCCTCTTCTTACTTTTGCTTTGTGAATCTGTCACTCTGGGACTCCCAAAGTTGGTTTCTGTGTGTTTCGAGAGCTCAGTTTATCATTACTTGATGTGGCATGAACTCACAGGTAAACACCAAGAGGCAGGGATTTTGTCTGTTTCATTCACGCGCTGATGTTCCTATCACCGAGAGCCTGGAGCAGACCTGCAATAAATATTAAATATCGTTGGACAGATGCGTGCCCAACATGTCAGAAAGTTACAGTAGTGCCAGAAAGCCGTGTTAGTGTCCAGTTTTTACAAAAAAGGACTCAAAGGCAGTGATGATTGTCATCAACCTTAGGGCTCTGTGCAGTGGTCCTTGCACTGAAGACAGCCGGACAGACTAACCTTAGCTAACCTTAACTTTCCTGTGTCAAGAAATACAGGACATAAGGAACTCCATGTCAAGTCATGTATTTTTTTCTACTATGATACTATATTTAAAAAATGATGAGTGGATCGTTGATAAGCAATCGTAAAATTTCTTGAGCCAACACAGGTAAGATAGTGCCCTGACCTCATCTGATTGAAGTGTGATTGCAGGGGAAAGGTATCCTTGGGAAGCTGGACTCTTAGCAAAAGCCTTGGTGAATCACACTCCTGATAACGGAGATAATGCAGTCTGCCCGGAGAGCAGAGTGGATTTTGTCCCTGTGGTTATCAAGGTAGTACAGCACTTTCTTTTTTGCCCAGATCCCTGCTTCACACAACCTTTTATGCACCATAGAAAAGAGCCGTGCTTATCACTGCTATGATTCCATACTTGGAAATCTTGGATCATTTGAAATTTACAAGTTTGAGACTTTGATAATTCAGAGAGACTAGACTGAAATTTACCTTTATAAATGAGAGATTTACTGATCAAATTAATATTATAGAATGATACTATTATGAGAGACTTTAGGATCATTCCACGTATCTTTAGAGGCATCATTTACATACAGTATTGTTAGCCTGACTCACAAGACAGTCTCCTAAGAGACACCACCTGCCAGTTCTGGTCACCTGCGTGTACTTTAAAGTAGGCTGTTACTGAGGCTTTTAATGCATCCTGGTGTTCTTCCCGGGTAATCTGTAGTAATTATTATGGTTTCCTTCAATGGCCTGCCCCCAGTGGAGAAACACAATCATATTATGCAGTAAAAAATATTTAAAGCCCACTTCCACTTCTAGAACGTTACATGGATCGCCCTAATTAGCCTGGAAGCACTTCTCTGAGCTGAATGTGTTTAAGAATTCAATCTTTTAAGTGCTGGGGATGTCAGGTTTTCAAAGAGCAGCGTGCTGATCATTCCACCGTGAGCCCTCCCCTAGCCACTGTGCACTTTAGCTAATAGAACCAAGTGCTTGTGTTCAAGTTTTCCAGGAACATAAAAACCCTGTGTATTAAAACAATTCTCTTTGGCATTCTGTAGCACTATGCTAATGTTGCCTTCGCAGAAGTGCAGGGGAGCTGGGAGCCCCTGCAGGAGGCTGGAGAGGAGGGCAGTGCTCTCCCAGGGTGCGACTCTGGGAGAAGCAGCGTTTCTTCCCATTTCTCTCCTTCGCCAGGGGCCGTCTGTCAGCTTGCACACTTCCAGTGCCTTTGCAGCAAGAAGGAGCAGCAAGTACTGAGAGATCGGCCATGATTCTGTGCTTATGTAACATAAACTCCCATTCTTCTGGAAATTTCACGTATTTCTGAAGTAACGTTACTTGGAATAGGAGTTAGTGACAGGGCTGTGGCCTGCTAGCTCAGCTGGTTAGAGCATCGTCCCCAGGTTGTGGGTTTGATCCTCCGGGCACATGCAAGAAGCAACCAGTGAATGAATAAATGAGTGGAACAACAAATCAGTGTTTTTCTCTCTCTCTTCCCTTCTCCCTCTCTCCCCCCTCCCTCCCTTCCTCTGTCTCTCTCAGATACATTTTTTAAAAAGTCAGTGTTAGGGAAAGAAGCCTTCTAAACCTGGAAATCCATGTATGGAAGATCCATAAGTAGCCTGACTTGGCCTTATTGTTCCTGTAAACTGGGCACAGGCCTTTGCGGTGCATTCCTGTGCAGTTTCCACGTGGAACTGTCTAGTAAAATGCCATGCGTATGTGGACATCCAAACCACGGGTGCTGGTCCTGTTGCTTGTAGGAACTATGTAAAAAATTTGCATGATTTTTGAGTCGACGTAGCCGGAGCGTGCCGTCACTGAGTGCTGCTGGGTTCTTCCCTTTCCTGATTAATGCGGAAAAGTGCCATACCTGTGAGGTGCTTCTCCTCCAGCCTCTGGCAGTGTCCACACGCATCTCACGTCAAAGCCAAACCACCCAGCCCTCTTCCTGCTACCATCCTACCATTCGGGTTGGCTGAGCTCACCTTCTGAGTGTGGTTTTGTCCCCTCTGCCCTGCTCACCCAGGCCAGGTGCCTTGACATGAGTATTGCTATTTACCTGCTTATTGTGGGAAGGAAATTGTTCAACTCTACATCAACCTATTGTTTGGGGCCTTTTTTTGTTTTCATTGTCAAAGTTGTCAGTGATTGTACGGTGGCGGTTCTACTGAAAAATCACAATTGAAGGTTTATTCACAATAGCTTCTAGGGTGAGAGAAAGCATGGAGTTTCTGTGGCCTGTTTATATGATCCTGACACTCAACTGGACTGTGTGGGGCTCAGAAAAAAGTTTTTGTATCATTTTCAAACCCAGCAATTCAAAGTAGCATACTATTTGTTTGCACGTAACTTATGCTTTGGCAAGCCCTCAGGTATCCACAGTAGGTTAACTCTAATTAAACATTAATGTTAATTTGTGGGAGCAGGAATAGTCTTAAAAGGAATCCCAGACACAGTGCGATTCAGGAGGGGGAAGGGAATTACTGCAAGCCTGGCTCCGTGTCACCTACACATATTTCGCCTTTACCGTGACTCTGAAGTGCTCCTTATGGCCGTGACTGTGTGAGTGAGGACGCGTGTGGCTGGCTTGCTAGGCTGCAGCCAGTGGCTGCACTGTGTGGAAGTCAAACCTTGATCTCCCAAGTCTACGTGTGCCCACTTTTTCTGTGTGTCCCAGTGTCGGAAAATGTGAAGAGGGTAGTTATTTAGGGGAGAGGTTAGGATGTTTCAGGCTGAGGAAACAGCAAGAGTAAAGGTGTAGAAGAGGGTCTCGTGAGCTGGGCCGAACAGGGCCCAGTGGCAGCGAGACCTACTGGAGGAGAGGGGTGGTGCAGGGTTGGGGAAGGCACGGTTGGCAGGAGGTCGGACCCCTCGTGCAGACTGAGGGGTCGGTCTCTACTGGCTCACCCATGTGACTTCAGCGGTGAGTCCTGATTGGTCTAAGACAATGACGGGAATCCTCCTGGGGTGGGCATGTGATTCTTGTCAGAGAGGCAGGTGGCTTCTGATAAAGGTTTCCTTACCTGAAAAAGGGGCACAAGGGAGAAGCCATTTCTCTTTCTGTTGGAGGTTGCATGTGCTCCTCAGAGTCGTGGCAGTCATCTGGTGACCATGAGAAGAGCTGGCTTTGCCAGGCAGCCAGGCAGACGGTGGAGAGAAACAGGACCTCGGGGGATGGTTGAGTGGCTGAATTAAACAGCCGTGGCATTTTCCTACCTCAGACCTTCCTTGTTTTGTAAGATGAATCATCTTTTTATTGAAGCTAGGGGTTGGCAGCCTCTGGCCCACAGGCCGCTCCCACCGGTTTTGGTAAATGAAGGCGCGTTAGAGCCCAGCATTGCCCGTCTGTTCTCATGCTGTCTGGGGCTACCTTTGCCTCCAGACAGCAGAGCTGGCTGGCTGGGAAAGAGAGCATAAAGTCCACAGTGCCCGAGATATTTACTGTCTGGCCCTTCGGTGGAAAACTTGCCGACCCCTCGTTTAAGGCATTTTGAGTTAGATTTTCTATTGATTTGCAGCCAGAGTTTCTCCTGTAAAGATACAGGCCTAGTTTTGTACGTAGTAACCAGACATTGTTGTGCGGACAAGGGGCTTTGTCGGGCACACGTGCAGTCGGTAGCACGTCTCAGAGACCCAGGAAAGCGTCCCCAACCAGGGGTAGTCAGGGCTGCGAAGCTCAGACTGGTTGCGATTTCAGTATGATGGCGAAGAGCTGGAGCCAGATGGCAGGTGCTTCAACAGAGCGGCCGAGTAGGAAGAGAAAGCCAGAGGGGAGATTAGTCTGTTTTAAATTAAGATAAGAGATCCAGACATTTCAGCCATGCAAGTGAGACATATCTTGATGGTATTGATATGAAAATTAATGTTTAATCTGATTGTGCCAGACAAGGAAAAAGTAAAGTAATTTTTTTTTTACAGGCTCTTGTCCTCTGACCCTGTGTTACTGACCCTAAGAGTTAAGGAATTCATGTGACCCTCAGTTCAGGACCATTGGACTGATGACCCTTAGTTTTTATGATCTCTGTTATTGTAGATAAGACCTTCTCCCTGTAGTAATGGCCCCGCTCACACGGTTGGCTTCAACAGACGCCCCGTTGTACGCCTGGCGCTGCTCTGAGCGCATTGGCACTGGGGTGCTGATGGATAGATTTGATGGCAGGGATGTGCTGTCAGAGCAGGTGAAGCCACAGGCCTTTGCAGGAAGCAATGATTTTAGCAAAGAAATCGAGCTGTCTTCAAAACACTAATGAACTGTCACCATGAGATGTCAAAGGAAGACAGCTCGGACCAAGGATGGTTTGTTTGCCCACCTCCAGGTGGGCGGGGAAATGGTCGTTATCATATCAGCATTCAGAGGAAAACTGCACAAGACGTTTCTAAAAAAGTTGAAAGGTATTCCAGAAAAGTTAAGTTGAAACTTGGGAGAGGAAGGCTGCTCTACTAGCAACAGGCACGTGATCATGGTGAAACAGGGAGGAGGGGACCACTGAAGAAGTGACAAGGAAATCAGACTTTGGCTTAAGCGTCGACCTCCTAAAGACCTCCTGAGCCGCCCACGCACATTGACTTAGTAGCTGAAAGTTCTGGACAAGCTCTCTTATTTTAAAACGTGGTTCGGTGGTCTTTGGGGATTATAAGGAATGCCTTTTTGTTATTGGGAGATTTATTTTTGTGCTTGCTTCTCTGCCAAGCCCCCACGTTTCGAGGGAGTAGGGATGTCTGATTTGGGGCCGCTAACATCTGGCATAGTTCTTGATAGACTGTAGGCACTCCATAAATATGTATTGAATAAATGTGTTTACGCCTCATTTTTCAGGAGTCCTATTTTAAGGTGCTACATCAGCATAGCTCCATGTAGTAGTAACATCTTCCGAAATGAAAATTTACAGCCCAGCTTTGGTTTGGTTTGGTTTCAGGGACCTAATAAATGTGAATGCACATGCTGGGTTTTACTGTCTTTTTCATTTCTTTCCATGATCAGTGTTGCTATAGTATTTACTCTGGTTTGACTTGGGGTTATTCTTGAAGAACCAGTTAGTAGCAAGTGAGAGGTTGTGTGGACATTGCATGGACTGTCAGGGCTGAGAGGGGAGCTCGGTGACAGATGCATCTGTCTGGTTTTCAGAGGAGGAAGCCGATGCTAACTTCCTGGCCCAAGGTCCAGCTGCTGATTGTTTTTATAATAAATAAAGGAAGGTACCACCTACCTGTCCCTTCTGTCCTCATTGGAACCATGTACCTGTCTCCCTTGGCCCCACCCCCAGCCTACACTTCCCTGCCAAATTGAGGCAAAAGTATAGTGGAGTGCATCTTCATAAGGGTATATGTTGGCTATTAGTGTTAGTGTGTTGGAAAGAATGACTGTAGGCATGTTGAGGGCAGGGCGTATCTGCCTATTTTCTGTTTAAGATCTTTTTCTAAAATGAAACTTTTACACTGAGCAGATCTGGGGACTGTGGATGTAACTATACACTCGAGATCGTGGCCAGCATCCCTTTGGTCTGTACAATAGAATGCTGCCTGTCTCTGCATCCTCCGCGACCCCTGAGCTACACACTATTTCATGTAAAGATAAAAATAGACACACATGTCTATATTTTGGGTTGTTCCCTTTTCTTTCTGTTCTTAGCCTCTAATGAACTCTGTCCTTCCAGGACCTAGTTACTCCCCATGGTCGTTTTGCTACCGCGGCTCCTCTTCAGGTGCTAGATGAAATTCATGCAGAGAGAGAAAATCTCCTGCCTTTCTCCATGACATGTCCCTTGAGCCCTGTGCTTTGGGGGCAGCACCACACAGAAGAGCGAAGAGGGCCATATCTTGTCCGGCAGCATCAGCTGCTGTTGCCCTAGCCTGCAGACAGACAGAGACCCCCTGACACGCCTCTGGTCCCAGCAGATGTTCCTGCACAAGAGCCAGCATCGTCCAGGTGTGGTCAGAAGCTGTGCTTTGGCTCTGAGAGGTGGAGCCTGAATCTGGGGCCCAGGGGGCCTGCAGGGGCTTGGTGGAGCCACCCCCATGACACACTGCGCCCCGAGAAGGGTTCCAGAGCTGCCTCCAGGAGAGCTTGATTTTCATTCACGGGAGAGAAGCTGCAGGAACCAACCAAGTTAGTTTACAGCTCTCTGCCAGCGCTGTGCTGCCCACGCAGCTGAGAAGGGTGGCGGGGGGCGCTTCTGGAGACTTGCTGGGAGCACCAGGCAGTGGCCGAGTGGGCACAGGGTTGAAGATGGCTATTTTAGGTCTGGGCTCCCAGCAGCGTCGCTCAATTCCTGCGGATTGCTCCCATTCTTTTTCACGAATCCTTTATTTTCCACACAGAGAGGAAAAGTCCAGCTTGCTGACTGGCACAGGGCTTTCCCGGGAAATCGCAGGACCCGTGGCGAAATGGAATCTTAATTTGCTTCATAGGTTGAGACTGCATTGTGGAGCAGGGTCTGGACCTCAGGCTTGTGAGGAAATCACAGCCAGCCCCATTCTTCAGACTGGAAAATGTGTTTCTGTTTGTGCACCATGAATAACTGGCTTTCAGAATGCTGAGTTTCTTCTCATAAATGTCCACTAGTTCATTGTCTTCCTGATGGGAGGGAAAAGAACAGTGTATTTGGTCATCACTGCCCCTAGGGTGACTGGGTTTAGATACTTCAAACATGGACCTCTGTGTGGTGCAGTATTTACCAGGGCCATTTAATAGCAAATGTAAATGAGTTCAGTGGAGCTGTGCTGGATGGTAGTCCTGGAAATGAATTTGTTTTGTTGTCTTTCTTTCTCTCCTTTTGATATTCCAGATCTTTCCATATTTTTCTTTTTTAAAAAATTGTATTTATTATTTTAGAGAGAGACAGAAATGCCGATTTTTGTTGTTCCACTTATTTATGCATTCATGGATTGACTCCTGTGTGGGCCCTGACCGCGGATCGAACCCGCAACTTTGGCGTATGGGGACGACACTCTAACCGCCCAAGCTACTCATCCAGTGCCTGTTCACAGTCTTCGTGATGGAACAGACCAGGCTGTCAGGAAAGGTGCCCTCGTTGTTTTCCTTTGCCTTCAGGGAAACAGTTTGGGTTTCATTACATCCTATGGTTCCTGAATAGAAATCGATTGCACCAGAAATATTTTGCAGAAGTTTTGCCTCAGCTCTCCGGAGGTCTGCAGGGACAGCTTTGCCCTGAAAAAAAGCCGAGGGGCTTTATCCCTCCAGGTGCCAGCACCTTTACGCTTGCGTTAACGACCCGATCCTGCCTGTGTCACAACTCAGTTCCTTTTGAAACGGAGACTTGAGGACCAAATGGAGTTGACTGCTGAGCTGGATGGTTCTGCAGTTCAGTGTTTAGAGTCCTCCCGTTTTATCTCCCCTGGTTGCCAGCTTCTTCCCTCTGCCCTATTTCATTTGCAGCTTTTAATCTTCAGTGAGTGTTGAAAGCCAATAATTGAGCATATTAAATTATATCTAAAACACGGCCAAATTGGCACTGGGTAAACCTAAGGACTTGTCCTGTGGAAAATCCAATAAGTTTTCCCCCGCATTCTCATCCTTTTGTCATTTATATAGAGATTCAGCATTTCCGAATCACATTCAAGTCCATTTCTCATTTCATCCATAGACTGAAATGTACCCGGAGAGGCAGGCAAAAACGTTTTTATGATTTGTGCTCACGAAAGAGACCCCCCACTCCATGCGTGAAGCAATAAAGTGAATTTATTACTCATGTAAGTGGCGGGGAGAGGTCTGCTTTGCGGACAGTTTCTCTGAGCCAAGCTGGAAGCTGATCTTGTGGAGGGTTTGGGGGAGCATGAGGTGCAGGGCTGGGCAGGCGTTGGGAGGTGGGTCTGACTGGACTTTAGCTGTGTCAAGGTCACGTGTGTGCGCCTGTTGTTGATTGGCCTCCTGACAAGACTTGGAGATGGCACAAGCCTGTGTACTGGTGCTGAGCTGTCACTGATCATTTAAACTGGTGGTTTCTCGTTACCATGACAACAGATCCGGTTTTTGCCACCAGGCACACCCCCCTCTCCCTTTTGGTGCATTCTCAAGGCTGCAGGAGACCATAAGCCTAAGATGACTGCGTCCTGATGAAACCCTCATACACCCACCTTCACAATCCACATGTTTTGTACCTTTCGGGAGGTGAGAGGGCAGCTGGGCAAGCCAGGCTGGTTGGGAGGTGTACGGTACTGAAGGCTGAATGCCCAGAGCAAGACCGAGGTCTGTGATTAGCCCAGGGAAGGAGGAAGCCCCGAGGCAGGCGGGTGGCCGACTGGAATTTAAGAACTCTTAACCTGGATGTATCATTACTGCCTTACTTTTATTTATTTATTTTTTTAAAGTGAAGAGAACTCTAGAGAGTAAGTGTTGCAACAGCTGAAATGCTAGCCCCGGGCCTTCGAGGCATCTTGTAATGAAATTGCCTCCACAGAAGTTTCCTCTAAACACAGTCTAGGGCAGCCTCTCTGCCTGCTGAGTTATTATGAGCCTCTCCCCCTTCTGCTCTGTCCTGTGAAAACAGAGTGTGCTTGTTTGTTGTAAGCACAGAGGAACTGAAGGAACAGGGATGGGGCTTGAAGTCCTCTAGCCCAGAGGTTCCCCCAGGAAACTCAGGAAGTTTTTCCAAAACATCTGACTCAGAACCTCCCGTGGTGAGGCCTGGGCACTGGCTTGTGTTTGTAGCCCTTTCCAGGTGGACGACCTCGTACCTCCTCACTAATGGGCTCTGTTCTAGTCCAGCCACTGGATTGGTAGGTGGAGCAAGTGGGGCCCACGGAGGTGAATTTCCTGGCCCAGGAGCAGCGCGGCTGGGGTGGAGCCTGACTTCTGCTCTTTCTCTCTTAATCAAAGTCTTCTTGGGGTTCTAGCAGCCATCCAGGGCATGCCAAGAGCCAGCAGAGCTAAGAGGCCAATGGATCTTATTCCCGCTTGAGCCTTAAGGCTCAGAGCAGCGAGAATGAGAGACAAGGCAGCACACAGGTCCCTCGTCTGTACTAGGGCTTTATCTCATCCCAGTGGGCGGTGCTTTGGTGCCCAGACTCCCATCCCTCGGTGAGGCTGCCAGTTTGGCCCTGTTAAGTAGGGGCTGAGTGTGAATGAAAGCCAGCCCCTCTGCACTGGACTTTATCAGCAAATGCAGTTTGTGTGGGCCTCAGGAAGCCGTCACAGGCCTCACAGTGCTGGGAGTGAGGCGGGGGTAGAACCTGAATAAAAGCAAATCTAAGGCTTTACATGATGATTTGCAAAAGGCAGATGAATACATTGATCCGATCTTGTAGGCCCTGCCCACGGGTGAAGAGGGGGAGTGCAGAAGCCGCCCATCGATTCATTGCGGCCGCTGCTGCTGGAATTGTTTGAGTCAGGCTCCCATTGCTGTAGTCTGCCCTGGCATTTTGATGATTTCCCCCTTTGCTTCGGTCATCAGGAAATGCAGGCCTCCACCGTGGTTTGGGAGTTGGGCCGTCCATTTCTGACATCTGCTCTACAGCTTGCTAGCTGTGTGACCCTGGACAGGTTGCCCAGCTTCTCTGTGCCTTGATTGAAATTATGGCACCCAGCTGTCACAACAGTTTCTCAGTTACAGGAATACTGTCTACCTCATGGGGTGATTGGGAGGATTAAAGTACAATAATAATGTCAAGTGCTTGGAGTCTTCTTCAAACACAGTGACAGTCAATTAATGTTAGCAAAACCACCACCACTAGGGAATCTTAGCTTTGAATATCTATATTATTTCCATCTCCCAAACTGGATTTTTGGTTTGATCCATATTTTTCCTAATGCTGATTTTCAAATGTATTTGTACTTTGCTATTTGTATTCTTGTGGGTGATCATGTGTGAGTGAAATAAAAATAAATTCAAATACCAGGCTCCTGCTGTGGAGTCCAGTGTGCTTGGATTAAGAAGGAGAAGGAAGATCTTTCTAAGCATAAGGGCAAAGATGGGCTGGCGCTGTGTCCTGACCTCCTACCTCAGGACTGTTGCCTGCGTTTTTGCACCGTCCCAGTCTGGTCCCACATGAGGTCTGGACCCACACCTTGCCACACCTAGCGTAGACTGAGACTTTTCCTTTCTTACTCTGGCCTCTTTTGAAAGTGCAGTTTATACTGTCAAATAAAAAGCCCCAGATGGCCGTGGCTGGTGTGGCTCAGTGGATTGAGTGCTGGCCTGTGAACTCAAAGGTCACGAGTTCAATTCCCAGTCAGGGCACATGCCTGGGTTACAGGCCAGGTCCCCAGTAGGGGGCACATGAGAGGCAACCACACATTGATGATTCTTTCCCTCTCTTTCTCCCTCTCTTCCCCTCTCTAAAAATAAATAAAATATATTTTTTTAAAAAAGCCCTAGATGTTGTGATAATAAGGCTTGGTACTCTACACCTGGCAGCTTGTCCTGTTGGTGCAATGGTGCGTGTGTGCTGTGTTCTTATGAACAGCTATGGGTGGCTCACATAGGACAACTATGGGACAACCACAGGGACAACTATGTTCCACAAACAAAATTGGGCTGTTAGCTCCCAACTGGGGGAGGTGGACAAGTACAGAAGAGGAACCATCTGCAACTTGGATGAGGGGGAGGATATGTTAAATTGGGGGCATGTCAGGTTGTAGAAACAAGAAATGTGAATAGATGTATTTAAAACAATACATAATAAGCACAAAGCCCATGGCATGGTTCTCACGAGCAGGGAGGGAAGACTTTTTAGGAGTCAGTGATTCTGAGCTGCATCCTGAAGAGAAGACAAAGGAGGAGAGCCCTTCAGGTGGAGGGAAAGGCACGTGTCAAGTCAGGGCAGGCAGAGAGCAAGAATGCAGATGAGTGTTTGACAGGACCACCCCGAAGGACCTGTGCTCTGTTGAACCTGGTAGTGAGGGTAGAATTGGAGAGGCTGAGTTACAAGGCAAGGGATGTAGACTTGTTGTCACAGGTGAGGGGAAACCACTGTAGGGGTACAGCTGTGATGTGAATAGAGGTGGCACGTGCAAACTTTCCATCAGATGGGAGCGAGCCAGAAGCTGCTGTCATAAGACAAAAGGAGACTGGCGATGGCTGCTCTGGGATGCTGGCCGTGGACAGGTGGGACGCGCTTTTCAGGTGTTATGGGGGAAACGCCATGAGGATTTTTTCCAAAGTTGAAGAGCAAAGAAAACGAAAGAGGGGAGACATAGAATTCTAAGTCTCCCAAGCTCCGGAGCTGGGGGGGTATAGGGTGTTGATGTTGAATGAAAATCATGTGACCTTGCCAGGGGCATCATTGACTCTTTTCAAAGGAGGAGAGGAAGCTTGTGCCCTTGATCAGAAGCTTGAACCCTGAGCTCCAAACACCTGGTTCAAACTTAGTTCCACCAACTATTAAATGTGCAACTTCAGTTGAATTTACCTCTGTGTGCCTTAGTTTCCTCGTTTATAAAATGGGGATGATGATAGCACCTACCTCATAAGGCAGTCATGAGGATTAAATGAGGGCACATGTGAAGTGCTCAATACGTGTTAATGCCGTGTTACCATCGGTATTCATCACATTGAAACTCAGACGAGTGGGTATAGGATCAAATGTAAGGGTGAGGATAAGAAGTCTGGATCTGGGAGGGGCAGATGTAAAGCTCTGAGAATAATGGACATTCCCAGTGGAGTGAACGCAGAGGCTGATAAATGGAGGGATCAATGCAAATGGTGCCTTGGAGGAATATCCCTGTCGATTAATGGGAGGACAATAAAGAACCAGGAAAGACACAGACAATGAATAACTAGAGAATTAGGAGGCAAATCAAGGGACTGTGTTGTCATGGAAACCAAGGAAGGCAAGCATCGGGGGTTTTTTTTTTTCTTTTTCTAAAAAGATGTCATCCAAGTCAGATACACTGAGAATTGAGTGAAAATGGAGAGGGGAACATGTGCCACTGATTAGGCCTGGAGATCGTTAAAGATGCTGCTCAGCAGTGGGGTAATTTCGAAACCGAGTCCGAGGGATATGAGAACCCAGATGAGAGGTGAAAGGCAAGTGGTGAAATGGTGTTAGAGGAACCAGCAGAGCCAGCGCGAACCCCAACGACCCACTAGGCAGCAGCGGGCTTTAAAAGACAAGTGAAAAGCAGCCCTGTGGAAAACCAGAAACTGGAAATACAGGAAGGAATACCTGTGGGCTCCAGGTTGGGAACTGGCAGCAAGGTGCTCACAGAGGAGGGAGAAAAAGTTAAGTGGGTGAAGAGCTTCCCCTGCAAAATGAGGGAGAGAGTGCAGGTGGGCAGGGGGAGGTGCAGATAGGTTTTCTCTCTAGGGGAAAAAAGTCTACATTTTTGACTTACATGTTGATGCTTCTCAGTCCTTAAGAAACTTCTAGTATTTTCCTTTTTGCAAATGATGTTTCTTATTCATAATGCTTCTAGGCACCGGGAAAGAAGTAATTTGGAGTTTTGAAACTTTTATTTTGAAGTGGCCATCTCTCCTAGGAAACAAAAGTCTGGAAACAGTTCCTGAGTCTGTTGATTGGAACAGTGGAGCCAAAGGCCAGGCCTGCTAGGCAGCCTCAGTACAATTTAGGGATGGCAAACCCGGGCATAGCTTAAATCATGATGCTGCAAATTCCAGAAATAAGTGGGCATTTCTTTTAACTTTCCTTTTTTGGCTTCAAATAGATTAGCCAAATGAGTAGGCTAATTCCTTAGACAGCCTAAACCCACATAGGTGAACTCTCTCTCTCTCCCTGTTCCTGCTGAGTTTTCTGAAAACCCCTTATCTGTCAGTACTTTCTAAGAACTAACTCATGTGTATAAATATCTTTTAACAGGGCCCCTTCCTATTTGGACACCATGAATAAATAAATCATGTGGCTTTACAACTGTGTAGGCAGGCCTCTTGATGAGGTGCTACTGTGCTGTTTGCAGGGGCTATTGAGGGCTGGGAGGGTGGAAAACCACTTGCCAGCCTGCAAAGACGTCAGGGAACAGTGTCCTGGAAGAACAGGACTTAGTGGGCAGCAGCAGGGGGTCCCTTTCCCTCCGCCCTCACATGATGAGACCGGGGTTAAGAAAAGCCCACCGGTTTTCAGGACCTGCTGACCTCGGTTCCGGTTCTTGAGTGGAGTGAGGGTCCCAAAGCATTTCACCCTTTCAGTTTCTCCAGGCGCTGAGCAGCTCTGTCGGCAAAGGGCAAGTGCACGTTTTCAGTGCCTCCCGCACTGGTAGCCTCGCAATATCCAGTGGACACTGTCGGGACAAGTGTCCTTGTGAAATGAACGATTGGCATGAGAACATGAGCCTGTGGTGTGAATCAGCCAACTGGGCCCTTTCCTGGCCATAGAAACTCAAAAAAGGGAGCACTTGAGAGAGGAAACAAGTTTTCTTAACTGTGCTGGCCCAACTTTGATCATTTGTGGTTAGTCATTCTTCTACACCAGGTGCTTCGTTGAAACCAGGCCACAAAGAGAAGACGAAGCCGGGAACGGAGAACCAAGCATCCCCTCTTAATGGTGATCAGAGTAGTTGTCGTCTGTGCCAGCAAAACCTGACACTCAGTGAGGCCCTCCGTGCATAAAGCATCAGGTCAGCACTTAGCGCTTGTGCCTCATTTGGGATCATTCAGGCCCCCCCACAACCATAGTGACTTAGATGACACTGTACTGGTACTGCACAGGTGGAAGCATCTGTCGCTCCCAGCCTTTCGGCACAGCAGTCTGCAGTGGGTTCTCTTAGGTGGCTTTATTTTCACAGGGCCTTTCATTGTGCTTTGATGTTTGTGCTCGAAGGCTGGCGATCCTTCGTGTTTGAGGTTTGTTGGAAAAGAGGGTGTGGGCATTCCCGCTTACCTCCGTCTTTGCCAAAGGCTGTGACGAGCCTTGGCACTCGCCGTCTTTTGCGATGTCCTTTCCGGCCAGAAGCACCGTTTTCATTACTGGGCAAGAAAACTTTTCGGGCACGTGACCTGAAGGGCCTGATGAGGACAGACAGAAAAAGCAAATCAGCGTGGCTGTTTCAGAAAGTAAAATAAGGGTTTTTATTTTTGTTTTGTTTTGTTTTTTATCAATGCCCACACAACCTGGAAATCCAAAAATGAATGCAACAGCCTTCTGCTGATGGATTTCCTAAATCACGCCCAGAAAGAACTTGGGTGATAAGTAGGCCCCTTCTAAATAAGAGGCCTGCTTTTCCTTTCCCTCTCCCAAAATGTCCTTTCCTTGTGAAATACCAGAAGCATTGGGTCCTAAAACATCTTAAGTCATTGACTTCTAAGTGAGTGCGACTGCACGGAATCAATAAGCTGAAGTTTCTTATGAGGTAAATCAAAGCAAATATAATAATACAATCTAATATAACATAACATAATATAATGTTAAATATAATATTAAACACTATATTATATCACATTGTATATAATATATAATATAATATAATATAATATAATATAATATAATATAATATAATATAATATAATATAATGATAGAGGCCAGGCCCCACTGCTTTAAGAGCCCCCCCGAAGCTGCAGGACAGGGAAGACTCTTGGTCCCCCATAGCTGGAGAGGGCAGTGACTGTAACACGTAGCTAGTTTTCATTCTTCTTTTTGGATTTTATTCAACTTAGTCACTTTGATTAGCTCGGTTTTCAACAAGTAGACAAATATTTACCGAGTTCCCATTCTCTCAAGTCCCGTGGTAGATTCTGAAGATAGGAAGATGTGGCCTCCCAGATTTTTGAGTTCAGCAAGGATGGATATGCAACAATAAACCCAAATATTTATAGAGTCCAATGACAATGAGTGACATGAGGGCGAAGCGCAGAGCCCTGAGCGCGCCTACGATGGGGTTGTGACCTAGGCTGGGGTTGGTGGTCAGGGGGGCATGGGGAGGCCTGGACATGGCAATCAGGGGCTGAGGGTGGGCTGGCGAGAGCCAGTCAGGTGACACTGGTCCTCGCCATGCAGGACACCAGCGCTGACACGGTTGGGGTGTTCTCAGTTCACAGCCCCAGCCGGCTCCTTTCCCGGGCGGCGGGGGAACGCTGTTCCCAGAGGGTGGAGCCCACATTCCCCTTTCTCCTCAAAGTCTGCTTCTGTATCTAAAAATGAAGTGGGGCCCCATCTGTCTGCTGATTCTTTTGAAAACCCTTGAAAATGTTTATTTTTATACAGCTCCATGTGACTCTCTCACGGAGAGAGCTGCTTGTCCCACTCAGGTGGTTTTGCGGTCACACTCTCCTCGCAGAGGAAGGAAGAGGCCTAGAGCACCTCCTTCCAAAGGGGGGCGAAGTCGTAGCTCCTGGGCTGTTCTCTACCCGAAGCCTGTTTTCATGTTGTCTTTGTTCTCAACACAATGAGTTTAATTCAGGCCGAGGCAGAACACAATATTCACAAGGAAATGGTCCGCACCTGAACACTGATAACTAAGGTCATATGTGCGTTTATATCATAATAAGCGCTAGTGGGTCATCTCTGGGTGGCAGTTTTCTTAGAATGAGCCCACGCTGGTTGTGAGCTTCTTGTGAGCTTACTTATCCTACACTGCCTCACACCCCACTGAAGAGGAGCGGCCTTTGGTGAGCGGCGGGTGGATGGATGACTGGACAGAAATGTCATCCGGGACTATACTCAGGTTCCAGCCAGTTTGGCTGTATGGCCCTAAGTCTACCACGGGATATTTTTACATGACGTCGTCTTTTTTCTTCATGGTGTCAGTCTCTCTTACTTCTGGGTCTGTCCCCCCAGCCTCTCACCAGGTCTCCCTGTGTCCCTCCCTGGCCCCCTTACCCCCAGTCTGTTCTCCACTCTATCAGCTGATCTTTAAAACGGCCACCCTACTCCATGCTTCCCGCTTACAATGATTGGGAGGCTTCCATTGTTTACAGGATGAAGGCCCAAATCCTCTCCCTGACCTGCAGGTCCTGTGTCAAGTGCTGCTCCTGCTCTTTTCTGAATCCCCTCTCTGAGTCTCCAGGTGCCCTGAGGGTGCCCTGCTCCCTCCCTCTGTCCCAGGCCTTTGCTCAGGCTGTTCCCACTGGGTTCGAATGCTCTTTGCCCACCGAACACCGGGTTCTGGCTGCTGCTTCCCTCTAGTGCCCAGCTGAAATGTAGTTTTACTCTGAAGACTTTTCCTTGGATCCCAGGCCATCTCAGGCCCCTCCCTGATTTGCTCTCATATCCCGCACATTTTTTTCTTCCTAGTGTTCATGCTAGGTGTGATATATTTGGTCTTATAATTATTTAGTTCATACTTACCTTTTCTATTAGGCTACAAGCTCAGTGAGGCCAGAGGCCATCTTGCTGTTTATTTACCCTGAACCCCAACACTTAGCACATATAACTGCTCAACAAATATGCATCCAATGTTTACTTTTAATATATGTTGTTGCTTTTTTATACACACACACGCACACACTTACGTTTCTGTCTTTGGGGAAAACTGTTCTGGAACTGGGCGGCTGTGAGCAGTTCCTGCATTCCTGTTTGCCTAGGAGGGAGTAACTGTTTCTGCATTTTGGGAAACACAACAGGGCAGCTGTCGGCATGAACAGGAGACAGCTCTGCCAGTAGCTCTACCCACCGCCTCTTCTGGTGGCATCTCACGCTGATGAGCTTCTTGCACAGGGCACTTAGACCTCATGGAATTCCCGGTGGTTATCAGGGACCTCGTTTTCTTAGGTCCATAGCTGGAGCTCAGAGAAGGTCAGCACCTTCTCCGTCGTTGCAAGTGGTGGTGTCGCATCCAGGTTTTCTGATTCTAGTCTGATGTTGGGGCTGCCCTTTCTGAACGGTTTCCATGCCGGTCAATTACATTTTATAACGATGAACAGGCTGGTCCCTCACAAACTCTGCTCTTGACTTGAGGCTTGAAAGTAATGAATGAGAAGTAACTTGGGGGACAACTCTGATGAGGTGGTTGGCATGTGTCCCTCCTGGGAAGAAAGCCAGCCTTGGTACCAGAGACTGAAAAATACAGGCAGACCTCTTAGATGTCTTCATGTATGGAACAGAAAGCTTGTTTGCTCTGGCTGCAGAGAACCCCCTGAGAGCTGGTGGAAGGCAGAACTTGACTCAATAAATAACTCGCTAAACAGGTTACATACTTTTCTTCAGCCGCAAGTAGATGCCGTCGTCATGATGAGTGACAAATTGTGGCATGTTGGGATCTGTGAAACCGAGTCATCACAAAGCCTGTGGTGAGCCTCACCACCCCCAGGAAATGTGAGAACTGGGCCTTGGTACCTCTCACTGCTACCCGGGCTCGCTGTTGTGACATGTGTGGCCTGTTGAAAGAGAGGAATAAATTGTACAGTGGACGGAGGAGAGGTTGAGCTAATATTAAATTCCCGACCACACACAACCGAAGGAAAGGGAATACCTCCTCGTTGCCAGAAGCCATGAATTGGACTGGCGAGATACCGAGGGAGAAGGGAAAGCATGCAGGTGGATAACCTGCTTTACCTAGAGAAAGAAAGACCCAAGATGAAGGCTGGGATGGGAATCACGGGCTTTGCACCCAGACCGACCTGAGTGGGAATTTGTGCCCTGCCTCTTACTTAGCCTCAGGAAGTGATTTCACCTGAGTTCGTTTGTCATTCAGTAAAAGGGGAAGGATGATCATGATACCTCACAGGGTAATTGTGAGACTCAAAGGCCACAAGCATGTGAAGGTCCTAGTTCTGGTCCCAGCATGAAGCTTGGTGCATATTCATTGAGTGAACGGAGGGAGGGAGGTACCAGGTCATAGAAGTCAGCCTGGAGCACTGCTCTGTGGGTTCTGGTCCCTGCAACCCAGGGACTCCTGGAACAGGCTGGGCCTGTGTGTTGCCGCCCTGTCTCATTGTATCCAAGACATACATGTTTTCACATCTTTATGTTCTAGAATCTCATGGTGTCTTACAGTCAATGGCATGCCATAGGTTCACTGGCAGCGTCCTTTTTTCTTCTTAGAGGGGCATCTTACCCATGGATGGTGTCTTGGGTTTCCTGAGACCCATTGACAGGTGACTCTCTAGAGTGTAGTTGGCTGCCTGGTGGGTGAGGCCTTAAGGCTGAGAGCCCTCCTCCTTCTGATCTTCAGGAAACACCCTTTTTTCTGGAAGGTGAGGGATTTCCCTATTAAGTTGGCAGTTTCCACAAGTCGCTGGTTAAGAGGGTGCGTGTCAGAGAGCAGAGGCTTATCTTTAAGGCTGGGGTTCAGTAGGTTCATCTGGAAAGGTGTGTTGATGATACATTTTGGGATGAATTATTCCCTTGTTGTCTGCCTGTGTAGGAGTTTGATTTTAGCACTTGGGAGGGTGAATTATTTGTCGAAAGGTACTCCCACCTATGAAACTGTGTTTGCACCTGCCAGAGAGAATAAAGCTTTTAAGAGCAAAACATAATTTTCTTCCCTACATGTTTCTTTTCTCAGTGTCTTAGAAAATCCCACTCAGTTTTTGGAGTCCTTGAGCACCTTTCCTCATTACTCAGGACACGCACCACATGCAACCCAGCATGCACCACCACCCCCCAACACACCACCCCATACACAATACACCGCACCACACACACCACACCACACTATGCACAACCAACACACCACACACAATACACCACATACAACCAACATACTACCCCACACATGTTACACTGGCTGGCCTCAGGGACCTTGGTAAGCACTGGAATTCCTAGTGACACATACCTGTCCCTGAATTTGCCGCCTGGACTCTCCTTTTGGTGTCATGTTTGTGACACTGGCCCAGGATGGGACTTCCAAATAAAGCCAGTGTCCCCGTTTCTCTGGTCCTCTTCTCCCTGGGGTTTGAGTTCCTGCTTGTCCAGGTGTTTGGGGATGCTTCCAGGCTGAAACCCACGTAGGACTGAGAGAAATTGGGGTGAAAATGGCTCCGCTCCATGTGCAAGAGCCTCCAACGTTGGCAGGGCCGGGCTGGCTGGGCGCGGTGGGTCAGGGCTGCTGCTGACATTGGGGAGTCCAAGTATTTGAGGCTAGAGGTCGTTCAGAACAGTCACTTCTGAGCAGAAGACTTCTGATGCCGTGATAAGGGGGAATCCCTGGTTATTAGGGTGCAGGCCTAATGGACACCGTCCTGGGAAGAGAAGAACGAATGAAGTGTGACCCTCTGAGGATCTGAATGGTGCAGAAACACTCACTTTGTGGCCTTACACATGGCAGGGGCTGAGCCCACGCTCAGACACATCCGCTACCCCAGCGCTCGGGGCTCTGCAGAGCGTGCAGCACGGTGAATGGTGCAAACAGAGGCCATGCCCACGTTCCCGTGACCTTCACAGAGGAAGCTGCATGCTCTGGCCTTTTGTCTGTGGTGGTGGTGGTGGTGGTGGTGATGATTTTAATGTCTGTATTGGGGCTGGACTTACCTGTCTTTACACCAGGAGCTATTGTGGGCCTTTGGGCCTGTTTTTTCTGTGACTCCACCAACCTTGGCCCTGAAAGGGTGCTGCTTTCTAATTGTATTAAGTGATGTGGACTCTCTTCCCACTACCAGTGCCCGCCACCCCTTCCAGAAGACCAGGAACTGGGGGCTGTGATAGAATCGGGCATCCTCACCGTGGCCCGCCCAGGTACTCCAACACTGTACAACACCCTGATCTACCTTCTCCAAGAGGGAAAGGATACCCATCCTTCTTCACCAGCTTTGCCCCAGGAAGGTGAGGCCAGGCACTTGCAGCATCTCTCAGCTGGATCCTGGTGGGGACACAGTGGCATTCTGTTTAAAAATTACAGACCGGGGTTGGGTTTTCGTACCTGCTATATTGTAATGTGACTGAGGTTGTACCCTCATCTAGATTTGGGTAAAGGGCCCCGAGCACTGCCTGCCCCGGGCACTGGGGTTTGTACAGGCCAGTGACTCACTGCTGTTTGCACTCAGCAGTTGAGCGGATCCTGACCGTCTGCTGTGACTCATCCCCAGGAGGCCCAGGCCCAGGAGCCCCGAGAACTGGGGTTCCTTCCTGGAGCCAAAGTGAAGGAGCATCTCAGGGCCCCATTGATCCTCCAGACTGGCAAGCAAAGGAACAGTTGAGATAAATAGAGGATTTGGTCGGGGGGGTGGGGTATTGGGACGGGGGTGGGGATGGGGGGTGTCTTCCTGCACTGATCTCAGGGTGCAAACTTCTGGCTTGTTCTGCTTATCACGCAGTTGTTTCTGAGAACATGCAAAACCCCTTTAGCAGTCAGAAATTTTCTCATTATTCACTTTTTAGTGAGATAGACTTAATCCTTATGTACATATGATCCATATGTTTGTGAAATTCTTAAATTAACAGAATCGTTTTTTTATTAAGTTGGCTCCTAGCCCAGAGTTCTCTCTTCTCCAGACAGAGCCAAGCAGGCGCTGACTGGCACAGTTCAGCAGACGGCGAGCCTGTCCCCAGGGGCAGTGGAAGTGTCCTCTGTCCACAGCCTTTTGTGGACACATTTTCTGGTCTCCTGAGTGCACACCCGGGGGTGGGATTGCTGAGTCACACAGTAACTCCACGTTTCACTTCTCGACTACTGCCAAGTTGTTTTCCGAAGCGGCCACGCCAGGCTGCATTTCCGCCAGCGATGCATGGTGGTCCCAGTCCCTCCACATCCCTGGCAGCACTGTCGTGACCGGCCTTTCCCAACAGCCCATCCCCAGGGTGTGACGTGGCACTGACAGCCTGTCCCCAGGGTGTGACACGGCACTGACAGCCCATCCCCAGGGTGTGACATGGCACCAATAGCCCGTCCCCGGGGTGTGACATGGCACCACACTGTGGTTCGCATTTGCCTTTCCTCCATGACCGACTGTATGGACCATCTTTTTACACATTTCTTGGCCATTTAGATATCTTTTTTGGAGAAACAGCTCTTCAGATCCTTTGTCCACCTTTTAATTGGCTCGTCTTCGCATCGTTGAGGTGTTGGACTTCTTTGTGTTCTGCATATGAGCCCTCATCTGACGTAGTATTTGCATATTTGTTCCCATTCCGCGAGCTATCTTTTCACATTCTTGATGGTGTCCTTTGAAGCACAAATGTTTTGGTGCTGTCCAATTTTTTTTCTTCTGCTATTTATTATTTGGTGTTGTAGCTAAGAAGCCATTGGCTGAATCTGAGGTCGTGAAGATTCCTTTGTTCTGAGAGTTTCATAGGTTTTGCTCTGAAATTTAGGCCAGTGATCCATGTGGAGTTGATTTTTACATTCTGTTCAGTAGGGGGTCCAAAATCATTCTTTTACATGTGTGTTTGTCCCGACATCACTTGTTGGAGAAACTATTCTCTTTTTTTAATTCAGTTTATTTAAACTAAAAAAATTTTTACCCATTTTTCTCACCCCCCCCCCCGACCTGCTGCCTCTGGTAACTACCAGTCTGTTCTCTGTATGAGCTTCAGGGTGTGTGTGTGTGTATAATAAACCTTTATATATTAATATATAACTTACTAGATTTCTCATATACCATCTTTATTTTTCTCTGATATATTTCACTTAGCAAAATGACTCCCTTTTAATCTAAAAAATAGTTTACTGTCATGTTAAGTTTCAGAATTACTTCAATATCAAGCCATCAAAAGACAGGGTAATAGATTATTAAGAGAGTAAGTCCTGTATTTGGAGGGCTCACTCCCTGAGAATGTTTTGGCCGGAACCTTAAAATGTTAGTAATGTGTGGACAGTGAAGAAGGTGTCATATTCTTGTATATGGGACGGTGACAGAGGTGAGAGGTGACAGGGATAACTAGAGAGTAGGGATGTTGAAAATAGGAAGCAATTAACCTGTGCGTCTTTCAAGTCCCACTTCATTTGCCCCAGGGCTCTGCCCTCTGCCTCCTGCTTGCAGCTTTGGCTGATTGTCTGGGTGTGGCCAGGTGTGTTCTGAGAAGGAGCGTGAGTTTGTCCCTTCGCTCAGGGCATTCTCTGATGTAGCGGACATCTCCTGAAGTCCTAGACAGAACGAGTCACTTCGGTGCCTACTTTCTAAGCATCCTGTATACACCCCTCCCATGGAGTGGGTATTTGGTTATTTTTCTGTTTCTGTTGGGCAGTGAGCATCCGTGGCTTAGAGGCACACACAACCCAGAGAAGGTACTCAATGAAAAGTTAGTGGGTTGAATTAAAACCTTGAATTGCATTATACAATTTAGGTTCTTCAGAGCGAAATCTTGGTGAGAGATGGGAGTCATGTTGCATTCTGTGCCTTTTTTCTCCAGCAAGTTGTCATCGCACTGTTACTTTGTTCTGTTGGTACCAGAGTGCATATTAGTACCTCTGAACTTTAGGGTAGCATGGGTCCCTAGCTATCTGCCATTATTGCAATTTGTCCTAACAATGGCCTTGCCAAAACAAGGTCTGGTCGAAGGGAGCAGTGGATTTGGCTGCTTTGGGACTCAGTGAGAGCTGAGAGTTGGTTTTGGGAACCACGCTGCCTGATGGAAGTTAGCGCAGCATCTCAGCCGAAGTATGCTCTTCGAGACCTATTAGGCCGGGTGCCATTAAACTGCTGGGTGTAACGAGGATGGCAAATTGGGAAGGAACTCGTATCCTCATAAATGGCTTTCATATTTGGAAACACTCTTCTCTCTGTGCCGACCCTTTATTTTGAAAATTAGTTACACAAGAATTAAAATTTAGTGGTCAGATACATTAGGAGCAGATGATTTAGGTTATAACAAAGGTCTGTACTTTACCAAGAACTGCTGTGGGCTTGCCGGGCTCTTTGATTTGCCCAGAATTACACCAAGTAAACAAACTCCCACACATCACAAATCCCTTTAAGCGGTCCATGAAACTGCTCAGGCAACTTCACTGGCAAAATGTGCTTTTGCAAAGTGAGGTGACTCTGTGTTATCACAGAGTGCTTCTGTGGACAGGTTAAAGAAAAATTCTGGCCAAAAAAAAATTTTTTGGAGTATTTAAATTTACCAAATCTGTTAGTTTGCTCAGTTATTTTCCCCTGCATTGTTTATATTATTTTAAAGAGGGTTATCTCAGCTTTTGGGAAAAAAAAAACCCTTAACATTAGAAAAACAAGCATTCTGTATAAGCTTAAAAGAAATGGAGAGGTGGGGAAACTGAGGCATTTTTGCAACTCCTCAGCCACATTGCCCTTGCAAACCAGACATATAAAATAGTGTAGAGACCCACACCGGTCTTGGTCTCTTTCTGGGAATCATAATCTTTCATCTTTGCCATCCTTGACCTTGGTCTCTCCCTCCAGAACCGACCTTCTGTGTCCCTTGCGGTGTGTCAAATGCAGAATGAGTTTGCTGTCCGTCTGTCCAGGGGAAAGGCTCCTGGGGATAAAACAGAACATCAGGGGTCAAGTGAGGCAGACAGCACATAGGTGGACCAGCACCAGGGGCTTGCTTCTAGGCTTGTTCCTCCGGCATGTTGTGTGCCAGTGCAGACCCTGAGGGTGCTGGCGGGGGGCCACAGGGCTCCAACCCCCTCTCACCATCGGTGCACTGGCTCCCCGGTTGTCCTCGGGTGTGGGCAGTAAGTGCGTCTTGTGTTGCTAGGAGCTTCTATTCAGACGCGGTGTGTCTGCACTCGTGTATTGATTACTTTTAAAAAGCGATTTCTCATTTTGTTTGTTTTCAGTATCAAGGAGGTATTCTTTGGGGCGTGAGGGGTTTTTTTCCCTTTCTTTCTTTAAAGCATCATTCACAGCCTTGACAGGCTGTCACTGGGAGGGAGGGAAGAGTAGAGGCCCCAGAATTACATCTTTGTCTGTCGTTAACTGGGCAACCTTTGATGAGGTAGTTGATTCATGCAGCGGTCACTGAGTGGAGTGCCTGCGGTGTGCCTGGCACCAGGCAGGGCCCTCCAAGGCCTCATGTGGTGGAGAAGGAGGCAGTCAAGGGGACAGCCAAGGAAGGCCCACAGGACGTAAGGCACGAGCATCCCACCAGTCTGCAAGGATTGGAAATGGCTTTCTGAGAACTGGGAGACTTTCCCTCAGTCTCAGTTTCCTCTCTGTAGAACAGATACAATAGTACCTCAGAGGTAGTGCTGGGTGTTAAATAAAACACGGCAGGTACAAATGTCTGCTAGCTCATGTCCCCCCAACCTGGGAAAGGCTGGCATCTGACAGGGGCGTGGAAGGAGGGCGCTCAGTCTACGGGAGGTTCTCTGTGGGGACAGAGGTGGAGATGGACAGACACATCCCAAAAAGGGGAAGCACCCAAGGGAACAGAGAGCTTGGAACTGGACAGAGGTCCCAGGGCAGCTGGTGGTCTGCTCCTGTGCACTAGTCCCCAGGTGACTTGCACCCACACCCTCGGCACCCTCTTTGCCCTGGGGGCTTTGGGGAAGCGTGGGTGTCTGCTTTCACACAAAGGGATGACAGCCTGATGTTTTGGTTGTCCAGTCATGGGCTCCTGCACTGTCGTCTACTTATCTCGAATGAACTGTGCTACGTTACTTATGAAAACCACTGACTTGTGCAATGCTGAAACATTTTGATTTTTCATTTTAACTTGAGAAGAAAATGGTACTCTTTGGAACTGCTGTGTGGAGGTTTCCTGCGGAGTGAATTTTTAGAATTGGGCTGAAAGGAGAACGACCCATTCTGTGACTCTCTCTGTCACTTTACCTAAAAAAAAAGAAAAACGTTTAGTGATGGGAAGAAAAAGAGGTGCATGAGTTTCCATCGATTCAGGCAAAAGCACAAAGGGAATGTCGTCTCTGGACCTCTGCTGTTCTTTGGTTCGTCAATTCATTAACCAAGTGGCACACTGATTAAAAATGAGGAAATTTAGGAAATTGCACATTGATATTCATCTTGAGAAGGAGATGGACGGTGTACGTGCTAGTCTGGTGAAGCGACATATTAGCTCCTCTTACTGCTTCAGTGATGAATACTGGTTTTTTTTTCAGCTTTGATCCATAAGGGGTGGTTCCAATGATAGAATATAATAGAAGTTAATAGGAAGGAGTGCTATTAAGTTCCCATTTTTTAAAGTCCAGAATTAGAAATAATTTTTCCCTGGGACAAGTTCAGTGAAAGATGCTTTCCTGTGTTTGTTTTGGTAATGTGCAGGTTATGTGCCGTCTATATTGTCATTTCACAGGACGGCACGATGCACTTTCCTAAGTAGTGTGCATCCGCAACTTCTAGTCGTCACGTCTAACGATGTTAGAGAACGAGCAGTTATTTTGGAGGAGCGGTTGTGCTGCGGTCCTGAGAGCACAGGCTTTTCCATCCACAGTGGGGCCAGACGGCGACACCCCTGCAGGGGCGGAGGGGTGAGGAAGGACCCCCCAGTTCTGTGTTCCAGCCCACCAGCCACAGTGCGTGAATCACAGGCTCATGGGCCTGGGGTTTCCTGTGCATTCCAGCCGACTCCAGGGTGGTCACTAATAAAGACAAAGGCCAGGGGACAGAAGTAATTCTTCTATTCCTCTTGGCAAATACCTTTTTGATTCAGTCTCAGTCTAACTGTCCAGAAAATCTGATGGAAAGCAGGACGTCGCCGGGAAGTCAATCTGATTGGGGCTTCCTACGCCGCAGTCTGCAGCAGCCATTTCGTTTTACAGGGCTCGTTCCTCATTTAGAGAAAGTCTAGAGGGGACAAGGCATTGGGTGACCTTCCGATCCATGGGGCCTGGGTGATTCCATTTATTGAAAATACTACTAGTGCTTTCCTTTCGCCTAGAGAAGGGTCTCCAGTTGCTTGCCTTCTTTTTATTTGAGTGTCTCACATCACACCACTGGACCTTCATCTCTTCCTCACGGCCTGCGTGGCGTTTGTCGAGACAGGGTGGGAGGGGGAGCCCCGGGTGCAGGTGTAGCACAGGTGTCCCCAGAGGTTAGCCTTTCACTTGGGCACTTCTGGAATGGGTCATAGGTCTTTGCAGGCTTTCACAGGAAAATGGAACTCGCGTAGCAGAATGAGGGACTGCCCGTGTTTCTGCCTTGAGCATTTTATTTCTTCTTGAGACATTGTGTGTTCTGGGAACCGCGAGGAGCCCCTTCACCACTAGCTGCGCACCCACCCTTGTTGTGTTGAAGTCTGCGGGGACAGGGCCAGTGCTCTCCCAGCTAAAACATCGAAACCCACGAGTGGGCTCCAGACTTCATTCCTGCGCTGACTGGCTGAACCACAAACACAGTGGTCCTGCAAAGATGGTGGGGTCTGTGATGGCTGCGTGCTCAAACCACAGGGCCTGTTCAACCCCTCCTCTGCTTGAACCACACTGAACCGTGTTTGTGTGGAGAGACACACTTAGGGGTCCTGTCTGGAAGGTCAAAGACAGTTTTCCCCCATGGCAGCCTAGGAGGAACAGGAAGTCCTCTTTCCCCTCACTTCCCATTGGTTGGGTGGTGGTGGAAGTGGAATTACCCCAACTTGGAAACCATTTATGATGGAACTGTGGCTTGGGGCAGAGGCTCTGAGGTTGGCAGGGATCGGGGACCTCAGGGGACCCCAGGAAGAGACTGGAACCGGCACCCATCTGCCATCACCGATTGTTCGCAACACCCTTTTTCTCTGTTACCCATGATCTCCAGAATCTATTGGCTTGCTTCCCTTTCTACTCCCCTCATCAGTTTGGGGTGGAATTGGGCCGAAAGCAGGACATCACTGGGAAGTAGATCTGATTAGGGCTTCCTGCGACATTTCTGGGGTCTTCTTCTACTAAAATTGGTCTGTTTTCCACTAGCTTTCTTCCTGACGGAAACGCATATCTTTTCAGGGATTTCAAGGTAACCATTTAGCTTACGTGGGAGTCAGAATAGGTTTTTTTCCAGACCAACACCAGGGGCATCCAGGCTTTTAAAATTGTGGGATGTGATCTCTAGCTATTGGAGCTCAATCAAAATTTTTTTAAATCGATCCCTCCACTTATATTTAGCTGTCAGTATTGGACATGAACCCAGTACTTATGGAGACTTTGATTTCTTTCCAGAAACAATTCTTCATCATGTCCTAATTGTATGATGTGATTTTAGCAGAATTAATATGAAATAACGTAAAATTATACAATTAATGGCATTCAGCTTCAAATTACAGCCTGTGCTAGCTGTGGGGCGGAGGCTTGCACGTGGCAGCCACGGCTCTGTGACTCCTTGGTCAGTGTGCCAGCTGCCTGGGGACAGCACTTTGGGGCCCACAGTCTCAGATAGGCAATGCCCCGGGGCAGGCAAGTTAAGGTGGACATGGGTCTGAAATGCCTGGTTACGTAAAGATCAAGGAGGTCCGTGTCGTGGACTTTGGGAGTGAAAGACTAAACATTCTTTTCTCTTTTTGAGAAGAAACCCCAGACTGAGGTCTTCAGGGTGGGAGGAGGGGGGACCTGGGCCGGTGTCGGGGTTGCGGGGTAGCCAGCCCCAAGGCAGAGGACTTCCTTGTGAAGTAGGGAAGGCGCCTTCCCTTCCTTCTTTGTCGCTCATTGTCAGCTGGCCCACCACTGACCCTGGGCTGTGCCAGGCAGGGACAGGTTGCCTGGCCAGGGGATGGAAGGGCTGGGGATAGTGTGCCCAGGCAGTGGAGAGCTTTGTAGAGGGGGGAGGCCGATGGCAGAGAAACTCTGAGTATGTCGTTGGAGGCGGGGTGTCTCTGGTGGGCTCAGCAGCAGGTACAGACTTATTTTTCTCAGATGAGGGATATCTTTAGGTCAGCATAAATAAGCCGGGGACTGCCTGTATTCAGCTTCTGCTGCTTCTGACTGTTCTTATTTTCACCAACCGACTTTATTCACACTGTCTATTTGGCAGTGAATGACCGAATAAGGAGCCTAGTTCTTTTTGGCAAGAAAAGTTCATTAATTTTAGTCAGCTCCCCACACGTTTTACAAATGTGCTTGAAAAAATAAATTGCCTCTTCTGGCCACACAGACACCATCATATTGCCAGGAGTGCCGAGTTTTCGGATAGCGAGGATGGCCATTTCTGTTGACACTGTGAGAAAAAGGGACGGCCCTTGGAAGCATCGAGAGCTAGAGCTGCCAGGAAAAAGCATGTTCAATCCTGAAGTGTCAGGCAGTACACAGACTTCATTTATCATTCCCAGCTTTCTGAAGATTATCTTAATTTCTTAGATTCTGTAAACAGCGATCGCCCTATAAAAGTGATGGAGGGTTGGCTGTGCCAATAGTCTGCCGTCTTAATGCACTGGGAGAAGAGCCCTGCTGTGGCATTTGGACTTACTGGGGTCTTACCTGTGTGGGGTTTTCCTTCTTCTTAGGACCCGGGGCCTCAGAGCTGGGCCCAGACTGCGTTCCCCACCTTCCTTCTGCTCTCGTCTGAGAAAGGGCTTGGGAAGTGCATTTAAACCTCATAGGTTGCAGGCCTAGCTGTGCTCACTTGTTTACCCCCCTATCTTATTTCTCCCTATACTGGGTTGACGGGTGTCCCCTCTAAATTCACATCCACTCGGAATCGCCCAGTGTCACCTTGTTTGGAAATAGGATCATTGCAGATGTAATTCATGAGGGTGAAGTCGTACTAGATGAGGGTGGGCCCTAAATCTAGTGACTATTGTCCTTATAAGAAGGCCACGTGAAGACACAGGCACAGGAAGAATGCCATGTGTCATCGGAGGAAGGGAATGGAGTGATGTGTTGGCAAGCCAAGGGATGCCCAGGACCGCTGGGAGCCGCCAGAAATCAGGAGAGGGGCTGGAACAGACTGTCCCTCATAGCCTCCTGGAGGAGCCAGCCCTGCCAAGGCCCTGACTGCAGGCTCCCAGCCTCCAGGACAGTGAGAGAAAGCACTTCTGCTGCACTAAGCCACCCCATTTATGGTATCTCATTACGGCAGCCCTTGCCATCCAATACACCTCCCCCTGAACTTCTGAATCTTCTTTGCTCACTTTAATACAAGGGGACACATTGCCATTCACTCTGCATTTCTTCTTGTCCTGCCCCAGGGGAGGGGAGTGAGAAGTTCTTATAAGTCAGCTGTAAGTGGCCTAAGCTGGTTTTTCTTCCTGTCCAAGGCTTTGTAGGAAGCCAGTGTCCCCAAACCCAGTACAAATAGTCAAAGACCCTGCCTGGCTATGATACAGGGTCTTTTCTCATCTACACTATAAACTTGTCATCCACTGGGTCAGCTTCTGGCCACAGCTTCTGTGCTTGCGTCCAGCTTTCTCCTCTACTTTTTGAGACAATTTGGGGCTGATTTAGAGGTATGTTTAGGTGTCAGAAGACAAAAGCCAAAAAAACCCTTCTTTACCTCCCACCCTGCCTTCCAAGACTAGGACATGGAGTGGCTTTGGCCCTGGGAAAATTGGACCACACCAGATTCCCGTCGCTGAGAGGCATACACTAGCCTTTTCAGGAACAGCTTTCTGTGCTAAAGCGAAAGCACAGAGTAGGGAGTAATAGACAGGGAGTCTGTTCCAGGGTTCAGGCCAGCTTCAGGATCCCAGGTGTGCCTGGAATGCAAAGGCTTCCACCAGTGTGGCAGTGGGGGGTGCGTGGCTGGGATGGAAAGCTTTTTTGCCTGGAGTGATCACAGCAAAGTGATTTAATATTTCAGTGAGAATTTAAGGGATAGTGTCATCGGAATCCTCTCCTTGGCCTGGAGCATCACCGCTATTTTAGGCATAGCTGAGTTCTTCATCACGTATTTTGGGCCTCTGAGGATCAGGAGATTAGTACCTATTTGTGTCTCTGCTGAAGGCTGGACCGCCTGCGTTTGGGGTAAAGAGATGTGTGGGGTTTCCTAGTGTGTGGGGGGTGGTGATAATCACCTGCCCAGAAGTCAAGGAGACCTAGGTGACCCAGCTCTGCTTCTAACTCACTGTGTGTGTGGAATATCCCTGTCGGAAATTATGACAGTGGTGCCACTCAGAGCTGGTGACAATGTCAGATGTACAGGGTGAGGTCAAAGTGGGTTTACAATTGTTCATATGGAAAATAATGCAATAATTAATCAATAGTAATACAAGAATGAACTCTGTTTCGCATACTCACAACTGTAAACCTACTTTGGCCCCACCCTGCCTATCGAGCTCCAGCACCATGCCTGGCTCTCCGTGAGTTCTCAGTCATTGCTGTTGGCTGCCGGGTCACCTGCTCAGGGCTTCTCGACCACAGCCTTCTCCTTTACAGGATGAACAAGTGGGGCCTGGCGCCCTGCTGAGCTCCTGATGAATATTCAAGCCTCTCCTCTCTCATCTACCCAGTCTGTTCAGAGCAAGCAGCCCGACACAAACACTATAACCTTCACAAAGTTCTGCTGTGAAGGTAATGACTTCCAAAACTAGGCAGCTTAAGATGAGATCTCCAAAATACTTATTTGGTGGGGGTGTACAGATTTTAATTTTAAAAAATTGAGATATTTGAACATGAAAAATAACTGCAGGATGCACAGTGAGGATCTTTTGTTAGGCTCTATGTGTGAATCAATGTGCTTTCTATTTAGGGCATCAGAATAAAGTTATAGCTAAAAGATTGCTTTAAGTCTCAAAGAAATCTACACCTTTCTGAAACAGAACCTAGACTCTGGAATTAAACAAAAACAGAGTGCTAGAAACAGCTAGCTTAAAACCCCTGATGTCCCATTCTACACAGCTTAGAGTCTCCTCTAAAGACCCTTTTAGTATCTTCTGAAAATTATTTTATCATAACATTCCTTACAGGTTTGGCTACTGGCTTTCCTAGTTTATATGAATTTAGAAAAAGCAAAGGGTAGAAGGAGGGAAGTAACATTTATTAAATGACTACTATGTGCCAGGCGCTTGACGTGAAGTTTATGATCTCCATTTTACAGATGGGCAAGTAGAGGCTCAGGGAGGTAAGGTAATCCGCTGAACTTGACCCAGCTACAAAGTGGTGCAGTTGGGATTTGAACCCAAGTTTGATTGCCTGCGTGGCTTTCCCCCTCTTGAGTGGTGGACCACCTGCATGGAACAAAAGGCAACCTGACTGCAGCAGAAGCGCTGAAGAGCTCATTGCAACACTAACCAAAGGCCAGCGTAGACAGTGCTCACTGAAGGATTGAATTAATGTTCTGCACCTCCCACATGAGAAAGCAAGAAAGCACACACTACAATACTCTTGAGTATTAGGGTTTCAAATTATTTTGAAAGTTTTGGTCATTGCAGGACAAGTCTGTATTTCTTGAAAACCCCTCCGGTTGAAGACCTTGTCTTCTCGTGGAGCAGGGTAAATGAGATTCCGCAGGGTCTCACTCTGCAGATAAAGCCGGCTCGTCCAGATCTTCCTTGCTGAAATTAAGAAGCAAGGAGAGATGCATGGTCGTAGGGTGGGGGGTGTGCCTGCTTGTTTTTCCTGCAGTTGTGACCAGATTCCCTTGGGAGTGCTTTTAAGCAAATAATTATTTGGGACATTGCTGTTGGTTGTTGTTTTTTTAATTCTTAGTGTATAAATATTGCTCTCCACCTGTTTCGTGGCACTTATTTTTTAAAAGCACTACCAATGGAGAGTGCACGCGGCCTGCTGGGTGGTGGCCACCTGGACCTCGTGGTCCATGTGCAGTGAGGCTCACGTCAGCCGGCCTTGAGTAATCCATCCGCAGTCTCTAAGGATGAATCATTCATGAAAGCAGGTTTTCCATCCCGCTCACTGGGTGCAAGCTTTTCTTGCAAAGCTGATTTTGTTTCTCAGTATCCCTTTGCCTTTCTGCCTGTTTCTCACACAGTTTCTGAAGTATGAAGTCCACAGTGTTGTGTTTTGTTTTTCAGTAAGTCCAAAGGAGTGTGCATTGTTAGCTTCAATTGTCATGCCGTGTAATGAGTTCTATAAATGAAATCTAAGAAGATTATTGATTGTGGACTTAAAAATACACTGCAGAGTTGAATGCGGTGTATGGGTTGGTATGTGTGTATATATATATATGTTCATGACTTGTATAAAACTCCCAGTTCTTACCGTGATGTCATGGTTCTTACTGCTATGTAGGGGTTTTTCCTTTGTAAATTACCCCCCCCGAGATTTTATTTCATTTAAACACTTCAAGTATGTGAAAAAGGTCTCGTGTATGAGAGGAAAACATATGTACTAAACATGCAGGGTTGGTAAGCTAAGGCAAGCCACCTCTCCCAAGCCTGCCTGTTCCAGCCCCCACCCCCTCTCAGACTGTGCGCAGGTGTTTCGTGCATCTGTCGGTTCCGAGTTTCAACAACGCAGAAGGGGCAAGGACAGAAAGCACTCTCTATCTGGCTTCTGGCGCTTATTGAGGTTCCGTGGAATACAACCTTGTCTTGTCCCCCCAGTGATCCCTCTGCCGAGGCTTCAGAGAACCAGCTGAGCTGCACCTGTGAATGTGACTGCTAGGTTTTGTGCCCACCTGCCTGTCGACGGGGCAAACCCCAGGCCCTAGTGTGTCCGTTGCTGTAGCAGCAGAGCAGCGCTCCCAGGATTTGACACGTGGGAAGTGACAAAGACCAGGACAGCAGTGGCCACAGGCTTCGTGGGTCCTAGCTCCTACCCGAGGGTTTATTACAGAAGAAGGGTTAAGAAACAAATATATCTAGCCTTCTCTGAAATTACGTCTTGGTATGTTTTGGAAGGTCACATGCCACATTAAAAATTTAACTGCTAACATATCTGCATGTGAAAATATTCTTCCAATTAAACTTCTACCAAACTTGTTGATCAATCTCAGCTCAACCTGAATGTATTATCTTGCACATTAAAGAATAAGTAGATCATATATAGACCAGGAGAGTCAAACTCATTTTCACCAAGGGTCACATCAGCCTCGTGGTTGCCTTCAAAGGACCGAATATAATTTTAGGACTGTATAAATGTAACTACTCCTTAACTAGGGGCAAGGAGCTTGGCGCTGCTGCCTGGTAGAAACAAGGTGCCAGGCCAGATAAAACAATGTGGAGGGCCGGATTCGGCCCGCAGGCCTTGCGTTTGCCACCTGTGATCTAGTGAAATGTCCCAAGTGAAGATTCTCAGTGGAACAGCAGGGTAGCATGAGTTGTGATGACCAATTTCAGACATCCTTCATTTTCTGATGTTCAAGATGAGACAATGACCTCAAATTCCCCTAATTATTCCCCTAATAACTGCCCTAATCACTTTTTATGCCCATTTTGTGGCGCAGTGATTGAGGCTCAGAGAGCTGAAGTGATCTGTGGATAGAAATGATGTAAAATGTTAATAGAAAGCAGTGTTCGCTGGGCACTTAGGTTCCCGTGACGATAGTAGATCACAAAGAACATTAACCTGAGTACCTGCTTGGTGCGGAAGCAATCTGTGGGCTTCCTGGGAGCTCATGAATTTATTGGCAATGGGGTGTTCAATAATTGGCAACTGCAGAGGATGAGCATATGATGGGTGTGGGCTCCTTACTACCAAGTCATTGGATGTCAGTGAGGGGTTCCGGTCTTCCACGAACAGTTTTCAGTGTTTCTTCTTTCTCAAATCTATAACCTTTATCACTTTTTAAAGGAAACCTTGATTGTGGGCCAAGGGTATGTAATAAGTTCACTGACCCAGGACAGGCTGGCCAGTTCCTCCAGTGGACGGAGGCTGAATGGCGCTCTGTGGTTTCTGAGCTGGGCACACGGGACCAAGACTGGCTTGTCAATCATTCCTTCTCATTGTTTCCCCATGAACCAGCCCCTGTCTAGGAGGACACAAAGGAAGACCGGTGAGGGTAGAGAGTGGCACATGCTTCTTCATTCCCGGAAGCAGCCAGTGGGCCCACTGCCTCGTTGGCGGGGCTGCTTAACTCTGAGACCAGAATAAGGCATGCGATATTTGTATCTGTACAGAAATTGTTTTTTTCTAAAACTTGAGTATCTTCTTATACAGCAAACTCAGGTTAGTTTATAACCTTACCTGTATTATCTGTAAACTTTTTCATGACGTCGATTAATTTCATTCTCAAAATAGATGAGACTTACATCAACTGTCTCTTCATTTACTCAAGCACGTCTATAGTTCTCACGTCATTTTTAGATTACTTCTTTCTCAGCCAGGACATAGGCCGACCTCCCCAGCGATGATGGCAGCTCCCTCAGAGGCAGATTGACGAAAACACAGCCACCCCTACCTACCACCTACGGTTTTTGCTTTCTAAAAAAATTGTTGTTCTGTACCTCAGAGGAATAAAATGCCGTCTTCCAGAAAAAAGGGCTCTCTTACTAAAAGTAGATTATTGTTGTTTGCTGATGGCTTCATTTTCCCCAAAAACATGTGTGACAGAAATGGCTCCTCATTTAGTAACTCCTTATTTTCCCCTTTCTTCCAGCATTCTAGAGAAGGGTGACAACTGCACATGCTGCCCTGGTTCATGGATGGGGATGTGGGAGGTCTTTTCATACAGCGATCTGCCAGCTTGCACTCAGGCCGCGGTGTGATGCAGCCCCGTGAGGCTGAGCCAGCCTCGTGGGTGCCCTTGTCTTGAACAGGGGGATGTTAACAGTGCTCCACTTTCACATTCCGTGGCCAGATTTCTTGTAGCTCATCTAGAGTTACTAACACTCACATTCCGATATTTTGGTTGACTGCCTCATTTTCCTCATCTGTAAATGATGGCTTTTGACTAAATGATATCTTAGATTTCATCATGAGCGAAACACGTGGAGAATGATTAGCTTTAGCTGGGCAAACGTTACTTTGCTGGAAAGAACTCTGTAACACATAGTCCACTCTAGTGCATTTCAACATTAACGTGAAATTTATTTGCACTTTTGCTTTTAAAACTTTGCTCTGATGAGTGTTGATGTGACACTAATACCTTCTCCTGGAGCCAGGTTTCCTTGCTGATGGCTCCATTTCCCTGAAAGCACATATCCCCGGAATGGTCCTCCTCTTAGCAACCCTCAGTAGCTGCTCTCAGGAGCGGTGTGGTCTCATTTCCACACTTCTTTCTTCTGATCAGCTAAAACACAAGGTGCCACTATGTCTGTGAAATGATAGTTATTCAAATAAGCGTGTATTTGCCGTTTGGTGCATGTTGGCTTAGAGAAATGGAAACTGTCGAGTGACTTCTTCCTTCACTGGGTCTGTACTGCGTAGCTGCCTATTGGAAAAGATAATATGCACCAGCCTCCGCCCCCTCCGCCCCCCGTTGTTTTAGTGAACTAGAAGGCAACAAACTACTTTTTGTTGTCTCTGAATCCTGGCAAATACTCTTACAGCCACATGTGCCACATGTCCCCATTGGAGTGGCTGGTGGGGTCTCTTGGCTGTTGTTAGCTCACATTTGTTATCTCGGTGTAGCAGTTTGCTGTCAGCTAGCTGACTTTTTCCTATGGATGCATTTTTGGGAAGCAAATCATAAGTCATGCTTTTCCCAAGATCCAACACTTTTGCAAATGACAGAGCATATCTGGCTGAGAAACATGCTTCCTGCTGTCCTTGCTTCTGGTTTTCTGACATGTTGGTGCACTTTCAGTGGGAAGCTGAGCTGGAATAAACACCCAAGGCTGTCCTTCTGAGCTCTCCAAGTGGAGGACGTGCTCCGAAACCCAACAACTAGGGCATCGTTGCAGCAAGAGCCCCAGAATAGGGCCAGGGAGGGAGTGGGGAGTGTGGAAGGAGGGCTGAAGAGAAAGGGAACCCACCCGGGGTGCTGTCAGGAGAGAAGAGCCGGATTCCCACTCACCACTTTCTCTTACCTCCATAGATGACCATTCCTATCTGTTCTTCAGCTCTCTCCCTTTTGCTCTCTTTTCCTGGCAGAAACACTGAGGAGCAGGAGCTCTGCTTTATTCCCTTTTGGACCACCACTTTCACCCCAGACTGTCTCTCTAGTCAGCACCAAGAAGGATGTGAGGATGGCATTCTAGAGTCGACGTCGGGCCCCACTTAGTCCAGCTTCCCCTGCAGGTGCCTTTGTCTCCTCCAAATGCAGGAAAATCTCTGTGGGCTGCATCCCTCCTGTTTCTGGGGGGCCACACCACAAGGAGTGCCCCCTGGTGATAGCCGGCTGCAGGGAGGTCTGCACTTCCCTTTCTCCCTGGGCTCCCAGGTGTCTACCTGTGATGGCACCTGCCATCATGTCACATGGGGTTGCTCAGAACCCATCTCCCCCACTCTCTTTGGGCTGTGTGGCCAACATGATGATCTGTTCAGTGGAGGAGTAAGTGCGACGGGCACTGAACTTTTTTAAACAGCTCTCAGTAACACATGTTCATTGGAGAAAATAAGATCAAATAAGTAATGTTGAAAATACAACACAATCCCTCTACCAGGTGGTAACCACAGTACCACACCTTGGTGCACAGGTGTGGATTTAATAGAAAAAATCCGTCTGTCTAGCTCTCTGTCGAACGATTGATCTGTCAGTCTACGTACGTAACTTTTATGGACTCATAGGAATGGTATGACTTTGAATATTGGAGAGTCACTGCGCTAAAAAGCCTTTTAAAGCGAGTTTTCTATTAATTTGTTCACCAAGCTGCTACATTTTGTCACTTGGGCTATCGAGGAAGCACTTGGAAGTAGAAGCAGCACTGTCTGCACCTGCACATGCTTGGGGTGAGTAGCTATGACTCTGTCTCTGGTGGACGTGCATGATCTGCTGGGTTAAATCTCCCGGCCCCTAAGTACCAGAATTCGTGGTTGTTTGTTTTGTTTTTAAGATATACACTCTGGAGGAGGGTGGTAAGTACCAAGGCCTAATGACCAGAGTCTTAAAGGAAACCGAAGATCCAGGATCTATATAAGTCTCCATAAAGTTAGAGGCCTGGAGAGAAACTGTTGGTTTAGCTTTTTAATTAGGAATTTTAAAGATGACTTGGAAATATGTCCTCTTTGAGGCAGTGACCCACAATCAATGTGTCCATTGATGCATCAGGCTGCATTTGTGGCCCTTTTTTTTTTGAATGAGCTCATTTTTAGGGAACAAAATAACAAGGTTTGGCTACATATCCCAGGAAGAGGCCACAAAAATGAAACCTCAGCATCGCATGCCAAGAATGAAATTCCCCTGACATATTTCAGGGCTGCTACTTGACAGACCTGAACTGCTTTGCGTTTGTCCGGGGCAGAGACAGGACCTCAGGGGGAGCTCCCGGCCCCACCCAGGTTTCGGGACCTGGTGGGGCAGGTCTGGGACTTCCCTGGGGTCGTCACACAGTTCAGACTTCAAGGGCACTGTGAGCCTTTCATTTCAGCACCAACACTTGCCCTTTCAAAATGGTATTCAAGGCCTTGATATTTTAGGGTTTAATTATTAGGGAGACAGCAAAGGCAATGCCATGCAGCTCCAAAACAAATGTCAAACCCTCAAGTAGAAGAGGAAACGGAGGGAACTGAAACTTGAAAAGCAATCTTCTGGTCTGCTTTCCCCTCCTGGGCTGGCTGACTGGGCAGCTAGCACCTCCACCTAAGTGTGTGTTTAATTAGACAGCACTGCAGGCTGTGTTTCAAGGTCAGAGGAAGCACACCCTTTCCTAAACCTTACGTCTGGCCTGCACTCGGTACCTGTATTTTTAGTTTATTTTGTTACATTTACACAAGGTGCTCTATGAGTTCCAGAGCCGGAGGCACTATCGAGTGAGTGAACTCCAACCTTATTTTGGACATATTCTCTAATACCTGAAACTTCGGGTTCCCTTTGCACTTGCTGGCATAATATATTCCATTTTCCTAATGCTTTTGTTCCCATAAGTAGCATTTGCCAGAGCAACATTTTCTGTTTTGGTTGGTTTTTTTATGTTGGCAGCATCAGTAAGTAACACATCACAAAGAGAAATTGGATACTCTAGTGTATCCAATACATTTTGAACCCTGTTTTCAGGCAATGTGATAGATGGTAATTGCAACTTGTGCCTCTGGGAGAGGTTTATCATTGATGAACGTGTGTTGTGTCTGTTACTAATTAGCTCCTGCGGGCCCTCGGGTTATTCATCTCAGACACAGCCAGTGTCTGGCACATGGATACCCAGTAGAGGTATATTGGATGGAATTGAGTGGCAACAATGGGTATAGATGAGACAGTCGCAGGAAAATATCGTCATCACAGAGCACAACTATCAGCCCTCTGATTGTAGGGGAGAGCAAATATAAAACTGATTTTCAGGATGTTCAGGCTGGTGAGTCTGAACAAGTTTGACAGATTGAATGAACTGTTTCTACGTTTCCTGCACCTGGAACCTTGAAAGTTACTTTTTAAACATGGAATGGAGAGGTAGAATTTAACTGACTTCTTACAGCTGCAGAGGAAAACCTGTCTTGCTTTGTTGCGTTCCCCATCCCTGTTTGGTTTCATGAAAAGGTGTGGGAAAGTTGGACTCAACCTCCGGAGAGAAAGTGGCTTACCTGGAGGGTCACTGTTAACCACTCAGTGGTGCGGGTGGGGCAAACACCTCTAGAATTACTCTGAAGGATTTAGAGAGGAAAGACAAGGATGCAGAAGAATCAGAATTGGATCTCAATCAATTTGATCAGTAAAGCTGACACTGTTCACAAGCAGTGAAGCTGCCTCCATGGAGCCCAAGATGGGGGTAGTGGTAGGTTCTAGAAGACCTGACCTTTGCCTATCCAGTTCCAGGGGCTGTGGTCCCCCGGGACTGCTCGCAGCTCACCCAGCTGGCCACGTGCAGATGTCCCTGTGTTTGCTCGTTGAGGGTAGCAGCGTGGAACTGCCCTGAATCATTACTTGGTGCCCATGAATCCTATTAGCATTTCTCCAATTTTCTCTCTCTTGTCAAGGGAACAGATATCCATGATCAGAATTGACCTGATAGCTCCTTCCTGGGTTTAGTGCTCAGCTGCTAAAAAGCAGCGAAGAGCCAGCAGGCTAGGTCAGCCTCTAGGAGTGTCTTCACATGGACCAGACCCAGGACTGGCCAGAGCCTCCAGCCTCCAGTGCCCTTGTCCACCCAGGTGTCTTCGCACCAAGGAGGCTGTTGGAAGAGAGGTCCGCCTCTTTGGGGGTGCTGTGTGGATCCCAAAGGAACAGTAGGGGGAGAATCGGGTTACGTGTGCAATGACTGTAGGTCATTTTTCAATTTTCAGAGAAACTGATGTCTTTTTAAGGGGCGGTAGCTTTTTCAGCCACCATCTGAGATGCTTGAACCTGGGCTTGCCTGCCTTGGGTGGTGAAGGGGGCATCCTTTGTTTTGTCAGGCTGAAGTCCTCTTTCTCCCTGGGGAGGTCATTGGCCAGAGCTGGGGCACCTGTCTGCCCCTCACCCCCCAACCTCCGTTCTCTCCTGTTCCAGCAGCAGGTATTTTTACCTGACGGTACAGGTGGGCCACACCCCCTTGCAACCCAGAGCTTAGGCACTGGGTCCACGTAGCTCTGGTGCCTGCTGTCCGCCCCAGGCCAGGATTCTCTCTTTCTCTCCGAGTGTCCTCTAGCCTCAGGTTTCCCTGTCACCTTGCCTGCTCCATCACACCTGCGGGGATTACATGGGTTTGTCTCGGTTTGCCACCCATCTGTTCCTCTCAGCTGGAGCTGCTCTGCCCAGTTCAGGACTCTGTCTTCACACCTGGGTCCTGGCACATTCCGTGTAACACCAGCCTTCAGAAACGGAACACCTTGCTGCCTGGACCCTCAGTAACCATGGAGCCCCTCTGTCCAGCCAGTCTTTTATCGTCTCCCTGTTCACATCCAAGTGACAGTGGGGAACATTAGAGCACAATAATGACCAAAACTAAGAGCCCCGGTTGCTGCAGTTACATCCTGGTGGAAACCTGAGCCCTCAAACCAGACTGGCATGTTGGAACTCAGCCTCCCCACGTATTAACTGTGCGACTCCACAGTTCCCTTCTCTCTGCCACCCTCTTTCCTCGTCCTTAATGAAATTATTTAGTAAGTATTATGAGGACTTACTCTTATTATTGTGCCTTCTTTTTCTCGTGTGAGCAACCCAGTTCAAATGACTCAACATCATACGACATAATTTAGAGATCCTTCTATAGCAACACGTCCAGACCAGGACACCCGTGGTGGTATTGACATTAGCAAAAATCTCCAGTGACATTGTCTGTTGTCTTGTGCGTATGAATGTGCCTTCATGAGCGCTTTAAAAATTGATGGGCAGCCTGGACTGCTGGCATGGTGCCCAGCAAATATTGTCTCAGCACACACTGGGTCAGCGGAGGAGGGGTCTAGTTGAAAGTGGTCTGCTGTGCACACTGGAAAAGCACGCTCTCAAGAGATGGCTGAGGGTGGCAATGCCTCGAGACCACACTGGGCAGGTCAAGGCTGTCATGAATCAGACGCGAAGGGACCACGTCTGCAGCTTCCAGATCCACATTCCACCTCTAGCTTTGAAAGGTGCTGAAGGCTTTGTCCCATCCCTGAAGGTAAAGCTGCTTTTCCTAAAGCCTTCTTTAGGTGGGGTTTATCATACCGGAAGTTTGTGTCTTTCAACCTAAAGACATCAAGAATAGTAAGCAAAACTGTTAGAAATAGGATCGCTGCAGTTCCTTGCTCTGGGAATTCGGTTGTGTTAGGGTTTCTGGGTGGGTATTCAAACTTTAAACTTCGTGTGCGATCTGGGTCATGCAGAGTAACTGAACACTTTCCCCGGTATTCACACGAGAGAGCCATGTTCCCGGCTCTGGTGGCCTCCCGCAAGCCATCTTCATTTTCAGACAGCCCTTGCCTCACCCCCTCTTACGGTTGGCTGAAACCCGGTACTCTGAAACTGTCTTTAGTCCTATTGAGTTTCCATCCTTTAGGGACAAACAGAACAAGCTTAATCCTTCCTGCAAATACCAGACATTCAAGTATTTGCACAGAGCTCAGCTGCAGGCGAGTCTTCCCTTTCAGACAGGTCCCTCCCCCCCTACCTTAGGAGGCGATTCGGAGTCTCGCCATCTTGCTTGTATTTAGATATCCTAAACTAAAGAGAGACTGCAACCACAGTTAACAGAAGCCCTGGGAACCCTGAGCCATGTCTCAGGAGGAATAGAGTTGTGTGGAATTCTCACCTCCTTCATTCTAGATGATATACATCTGTTAATGCAGCCTCTTCTCCCAGGAGTTCTTTTGGCAGCCATATCACATGGTTCGCTATATCAGCTAAAATGCCTCAGTCTTCATCTATACGGTGGCCAATTTAGCTCTTTCTCACTCTGTGTTTATGTAGTTTGGAAGCCAGGTGTGGGGATTCGAATTATCTTTATTATTCAGTGTCTTCTTGATAGGGTCTGGCTTGTGGAATCAGCCTGGTCTAGCTTTGGAGTTTTCTTTGAGTGTCTAACTTGATCAGCCAGGACATGTACTGATTTTCCCAGTTTCCCATTTTTTGCTCAGTTGGGAAACTTGCCTGTGGTAGATTCACCTGAGTCTAGGAGGGAAGGCCCGTTAACAGGCTTCCCCTCTCGTAAGGCAGTCTCCCTCTCGTGTGCATCTAAAATGGGTGGCTTTACCTCGTCTACTTGTCGGACATTTCTATCACAGGTGCAGACACGTGTACATTGTAGGTATTAATGTCCGTGGACTTGAGTTGTGGAATGAGGGGTCCGGCTGCTCTCGTGAGGATTTGAAGGAGTGCATGGAGCTGAGGAGTGCTCCCCACTGCTGTGGTGGGTCCTTGTTTAATCTCCCCAGGTCCCCAGCATGCCTGGACTGGAAGAGGCCATTGCTGCCACCTCGCTTGGCCACCACCCTCCTGAGACTGACATGATCATACTTCTGGAGCCTTCAGCTGTCCGGGTTGAGGATGGGGTGGGCCCGAGCTTTGCTGGCTTATCCCTGTCGGGCCTGGGCCTTTCTGTACCACGGCCATCCTGGCCTGGCTTCCCAAGTGCCTGATTTAGGGGAGGCCCTGGGCTGGGGCGGGGGCAGGGCTACGAGGGCCTGGGCGGAGGCTGTGCCAACAGCTGGCTGCGGGATGCCCTCAGTCTGGTTCCCCGGCGTGTTTTCTCTCTGTCTTATAGGGACATGAGGAACTACCTTCTCATCAGCCTGTGGATGCTGGAGTTGCCTCAGCCCAGGCTCGCTTTCTGTCCTCTGCTCATTGATTTCCACGTCAGCCGAATTCTGTCTTGTCTTACATTTTCTTCATTTGAAAAGATCCCATTTTTCTCTTTCCTCAGTGTAGTCATGAGTTCCAAATTATTTTGAACCCCCCCCCCCAAAATGACCTGTTTGGTTTTTTTTTAAATAAATAAATTTCCGTTTTCTCCCATCTGGACAAAGAGAAAAAGAAATGTTTGTGGAGTGCCTGCGATGACTCAGGTCTGGGCTGGAGCTTAATTCACACCACCCTGTCTGGCCCTTCATGGCGAGGTCGGCCACGTCAGTTTGCCCTGTAGATTCCAGTTAGAGACAACTGAGGTTCCCAAGTGAGCACGCCCGGGGTCATGTGGCCGGTGAATGGGGTAGGGCTGAGGAGGGCACGGGCCTCTGCCCCCCTGTCCTGCCAGCCTGAGAGACGCACTGGATTCATGCTGCTCAGGAGCCGTCTGAGAGTGTTTAAAATAACCTCGGACAGGACCGCTTCAAAGACCCACACCTAGTCCAGGAAACGTAGGGACGACATCTCAAAAGTAATAAAAATACATCATTCCAAGGTTGAGAAAATGATTAAAAATTTAGAAAGAAAGCATAAAGGTGAGCAGCATAGCCTGTCAGTGTTATTCAGGAACATTGCTTAATGAGGCCGTTGAAGGGTCATTTAATTATTTAGGGTGTTGTACTGTTTCTGTTTGTTTTATTAAATTGATTGGCATGACACTGGTTAATAGGGTCATATAGGGTCAAGTGTGCACTTCTATACGTGATCGGTGTATTGCACTATGTGCCCACCACCCAGAGTCACATCACCTTCCGTCACCATGTATCTGGCCGCCTTCACCCTCCACAACCCCACCCCCTTCCCTCAGGCCACCACCGTGCTGGCGTCTGTCTGTGTCCCCGAGTTTCAGTTTTATATCCCACATGTGGGCTGTTTTTAGCTTTTTAAAACTAACTCTGATATAATGTAATTCGCATGACACACAATCCACTGATTTAACGTGTACGGTTCAGTGGTTTCCAGCGTTTTCTGAGTTGTGCCCACATCAACACCGTCCCCCGCAGAACACTGGCATTGCCCCAGAAAGAAAGCCGTCGAGTCCCTCCCTCCCTGCTCCCCCGCTCAGCCAGCCTCGTTCACACTGCCTTTCTTGGTGGACTCGAGTTCTCGTTTGAGCCCGCCAGCTCCATCAACTTAGTGGTCTCCCTGCTAACAAGGTGGGCAGTTCCAGCATCTTTATTCTGTGTGTGTTTTGAGGGTCATGTTTTGAATTTTCGAAAACTGCGCTGTGGCAGTCATCTCACCCCACATGATGCAGTTAGTCGTGGTCACCGTTACACGTGTGGCATTTAAAACGTATGCGTGCTAGTCCGTAGCCAGCTTTCTTTCCTCCTCCTTAGAGATGCTCCTAGACGCTTACCGTGGTGCTGAGTGCGCTTTCACGGCAGCCTTTACGGCTTGCGTAGTGTGATGTCAGACGGACACCAGCTACCCTACATTTCCATTTGGACTCAGTTTCCTTCTAATTTCTTGACATTACGTATAACGCTGTTATAAACATTCTTTGGGCCACATTTCTACGCACATCTCTGATCATTTTCTTTGAATTAATTGTTGAGTGTGGAATTGCTAGTATGCAAAAACCATAAGTTTTTGAGCAGACAATTAGATGCATTATATTTTTTGCTCTTGTGCTTTTCTCAGTTACTGCCCTCAAGCACTTGTGAGTTCTGTTTTCTAGTTTCTGTATTCACCCCACGGCTGAGCACCCAGCAGCATGAGTCATGGAATCGTATTAAATACCTGATGGACTTACAGTATAACAAAACAAATTCCAAATATGTACTGAGACCTTTTTTATGGTGATGATTCAGAAATCACTTCAGGAGCTTGTAGCTTGTTACTATGAGCATCATCTTTAAAGTTATATTTTTAGTTAACACATTAATGGTTGAAAAATGAGAAAATAGACGTGAACAAAAAAAAAGTAAAAGTGAATCTTCTTATACACCGTGCCACGCACGATCCATTTACCGCTTTGGTCTGCATCCTTAGCAAACTCTCCCCCCTGGGAAAACAAAGCTAACCAACCGAACAAGCGAGCAGACAAAACAACCACACGGACATCTTTTAAAATCAATGAATAGCCCTACATGAAGATTAATGTCAAATGTAAGGTTTTTTTGAAGCATGTGTGTAAGTGTAGGTTAAAAAGCAGTTTTGTCTTAACATTATGAATAATATTCATATTTTTAAAAAATTTACTCTGCCTTATAGTGTCTGGCATGCTGTTTAGAAATGTAACGCATTTGTTTGGTGAGGTCGATTTTTTCTTCGTTGCTTCCCTGCTGCTCTCCATGCCTCACGTCCTTATTTGTATGAAAACCTCCCGGGTTCCTTGGTGTGGCGTCTCTCCCCAGGTGCTCACTGCTATTACCCGTGGGCACTGGAATCCCTTGGACACCTTCAGATTTCATTTTTGGAAATTTTTGGCCTCATTGCTTTGTAATTATATTGTGTTCCACATTCCTGATGCTTTATTAGTTCCCAACATATTTGATAAAAAGGAGGTAATTAGTGTACTATGGCTTCTTTTGAATTGTTCTCCAAGATAAACAGAGGAAAATGCTACATGGGTAAAAATTTACATAATAATGTGGACAGATTTTGTCGCATAAACTCAGTGTAATCGCAAGAACATGAAAGCATTTTATTTAAGGAAACTTGGTGCGTGCATTTATCTCTAAGAATTAAAAATTACCATTGCTCTGTGGTCCCTCCACAATTTCAATAGTAACACTGTACCCTGTGTCTTTCTATTGTGTCCTGCCTTTGTAACGAAATGTTAACGTCCCTCCCTTCAGTCCTGAGACTGAAATCAAACCGAACCGCGACATTACACGTGAAACACTTTTCCCTCACTTACTACCCACAGGAGCTTTGCAATTATATGACTAAAACAAATAGTAATAATAAATAATAATAATAATAATAAAACAAACACCACTACATTCTAAAACGAGCACGTTTACTACAGTGTTTGGGACAACTTCGTAACTTCCTTCCTGAACCATGACCAAAAGTAGTATTTTCTTGGTTGAGATACGAATCACGCTTCTTTCCATCAGTGCTTGATTTTCCTCTGACCTCCTCCTCCCTCTCGTAGTTTGCATGAGGGGGCCATGCCCATTTTCATAATTTTACATAGATGTTGCTGCAGACTGTCACATGTCTGCCTGCCCTCACTTGGTGGGGAAAAGTCCCTTGCCTTTTTGTCCTTTTCCGGCCTGGCCAAGATCATCATTTCTGCCCCAAGGCTTCAGTGAACTTGAGGCTGAGATAAGAGCTAGTCCCTAGGTGCTCACAGTCCATAGAAAGACTTGACTATACTGCCTTTACAATCTTGAAGTTTTCCAAACTAGACTCGAAGCTTGGGGTGGGACCTGAACCTTGCTGACCTTGACCATCCCCAGGACTACCGCCGTATCGGGGATATAACTGTTGCTCAGTAAATATTTGTTGACCAGAATTTAACTGAACTGAATATTTCCTACCCATTGCCTCTGTTTTACTGCCTGATTTCTTGCTAACCCCTGCATTTTGTTTCTTGATTTTTACCACCGCCGAAGCCATGGCCAGTGTATGGCCATGAGCCCCCAGTCCCAGATCAACTACACTTGCCTCAATCAACTTCTTCCCGACTTCTTGTGAAAGTTACACTACTGAAAACTTCCTTCTGGAACACCCCCACCTTTAGAATTCAGGGTTCTGGCTCTCTGCTTGCCTCTCTCCTGGGCTTGCCTCTCTTCTTTGGCTGACTTCTTGTCCCACCACTAAAGCGCACTGTCTTTCTGGACCCTGCATTCAGGATGTCCGCCGTCTCTTCTTAGGTGGCTTCCACCATCTCTGCTAAGCAGATACGCCAAAAATTTTAGTCATATAATTGCAAAGTTCCCTTTGGGCTATGAAACCCAAAGTCCTCACATTGCCAGCCTTCCTGGCTTTCTACTGGGAGCTTCATAGGTATTTGTGTAATGAGTGACACAATTCTTTACTTTGCCCTTGACCTTCAGCTTTGTAACCAAATGGTTTGTTTACTGAACGATTATGTGCTAAGGATGTTGACTGTTGGTACGGCTGCTAGGATATCAAAACTTTAAGAATAGAACTGTAGCCTAAGATTGAACAAGAAAAGCACAGTGACAGGGAAGAGTCACGACCTTGTCATTCACCTTTCCAACCCTACCCCCCAACCCAAAAGGTTTAAAGACCACTACAGTAGGTTCTGTCCGAGGTCTCACCTGATTCTATTATCATCAGACCCTCAGTGATGTCTACTGCGTTTTAAATTAGTAATATCCTTTGTGAAGGTGAATGCTAAAGGTTGCTTCTCACACCTGTTGGTGTGATTTGTCATAAACTTACCTTTAAGAGGTTTTGTTTTTGTTTCCATAAAACAGATAGGCCTTTATACTACAGTTACTCAAGGTATTAAGATTTTATTACTGTGTACTGGTAGTTGGTATCAGAAAGGTCTGTTTTATTTCAGTCCTGAGTTGGAAAATGTGGGGCTAAGTTGAACTGAGTAAAAGAAAGACTGTTTAGCGATTATCTGTTGGCATTAGCTCCATTCTTCCAGGTGTGTGGCTTTGGGCTGCTAATGGGCTGGTGATCATCAGAGCTTGTCTTAAAATTCTTTCTTCCCTCAACCCCAGGCCTTGGCTCTCTCTGGACTCTTTCCCCTCCCAGACCACCTCGACCTTTCCACTGTCAGCCACAAATGTGGGTGTCCCCAGGACTCCCCACTGCTGCTTGGAGTCCTCATTCACCATCTTGCCTTCAGCTGTCAATCATATAGATACCTCCGAAACCTGCCCTGCAGTTTCCAGCTGTCTTTAGACCTCCAGCCTTGACGTTCCAGACTTGCTTGTCTGACACAGCTCTCTAGGAGACCCAGCGGCACATTATACTCAACCTGCCTAAACTGAAACCCGGTTTATGCAACACAAAGAATAGTGTCTCCTCCTCCAGCCTGTGTAGTTTCTGTGGACAGCTTGTCCAGCCTGCGAGTCCCCAAGTCCAAGTTAACTCTTTCTAACCTCCTGGCCTCCTCCCTTCATTTCCCGCACCCTGCCGTTCACCCTTTGTCATGTACGGTTCTTTCTGTTGCAAGTACAGAAAAGTCAGGTCAAGCATGCATAAACAATAAAATGCATGTATGATATGATCTTGTGTGTTCAGGACTATTATCATATGTCACGTATATGAAGGTGTGGGTACATGTGAAGAAAATGAAATTTTTAAAGGATATTTGATGGTTCCCATAACTGAAAAGTCTGGAGCCAAGTGCCATGCCAGCGTGGAGATCTGGTTGGTCTCTCTCTCCCTCTCCCTCCCTCCCCCCTGCCCCTCCTTAGTCTTCTGTGCTCTCACCCTCACCTTAGGGCTCCCCTCTTGTTTCCATGTGGTGACACCACTTGCACAGTCGCTCTGGCTAATCACCTGGGGGCCACCTTTGACTCCCCTTCGCACCTCATATTCAATCCCTCAGCCCCTCCTTCAAAGTATATCTCAGGTCCAACCAGGGAGAAGTGCAGAAAGGGAGCATCAGTCAGACATGGTGACATTAGAGAAAAGGAAGTTGAGAAAAGATCAATAACGATTCTCCTGGGGAAGGGGAGGTGAGGGGTGCCTGGTTAGAAGTGGGGATACTGGGGTTTGGGGAAGAGTTTCCATGGGAGTAGGCTCCCGAATGCTTAGAGGTGGGATCTGCGCTGCCTGAAGAGTCTCCACTCCTTATGTCATGTCAGAAAGCACATCAATGTGGTTTGTTTTTAGGCAACTGTAACGTGTACCCCACAAGAAGAATGAGTTCACTGTTACGCATCTGAAACCAGTCATTTTCTTTTAACATGCAAATGTAATATAAGCTCCATTTTTCCATTACTTTCCCTACGAAGCTGAAAGCAGTTCACTTGCCTTAGAGATTTTCCTTCTCACTGTATTTTGATGTGACGTTACTTTCTGTTAATCCCTTCCAGCTAAGCAAAATTTAATTAAAACCACCTCACATGATGGCAACCATTTATGCACGTTAAAAAGGACCTCTCAGAAGCCCAGCCTCCAGTCTTCTGTTTTAAACAAAGTGGAACTATTACATTTAGTAGGTTCTTTCTTGGATTCAGGACTTGTTACATAATGACTTTTATCCCATTAATTTTGGATAACAGGGAATTTTTATGCATACAGTAGTCTCCATTCATTCAGAGGGGCTGTGTTCCTAGACCCCCAGGGGATACCTAAAAGCTGGGATAGTCCTGAACCCTACACACGTAGAAGAGGCTTTTCCTGTGCACACATTCCTGTGATAAACTTCCATTTAGACATTAGGCATAGTAAGAGATTAACAATAATAATTAATGCAGACCAATCATAACAATATACGCTAATGAAAATTGCGTGAATGTGGTCTCTCTCAGAACACTGTGCTGTGCTCACCCTTCTTCTCGTGGTGATGCGAGATGGTAAAATGCCTTATTTGGTCAAGAACTCTTGCCTTCTCACGCACAGGAGGCACTTTATGGCTGCGCTTTGGCCCATCTGAACTGCCGGAACTCGGGGCCGTTATTACGTAAAATACAGGTGACCCGAACACAGGCACTGCAGTCCCCTGACAGCCGATCTGATCCCAGACGGCCACGATGTGGCTAACGGGCAGGGAGCATCTGCAGCCAGACAAAGGGATGGCCCGAGTCTGAGCAGGATGGAGTGGGCCGGCACGAGATTTCAGCATGCTGACTCAGAGCAGGGTGCAATGTAAGAGTTACACGGAGTTCATTTGGGGGATTTTTCATCTAGTATTTTCAGAACATGGTTGACCGTGGGCAACTGAAGCCATAGGTACCCAGGTGGGGGATATGACTATGACGTGAGTTTTAAATACTACAGAGTTGAGCCTCGATGGGGAAATGCTATTTTTTAAAGAGAAGTGGGAAGTGACACATGACTATGCAGTTCTTCCCCTCAACGAACCTGGCAGGCAGACATGGGGGCAGCCCATTTTACAGGCAGATTAAGTGACTAGATGTCTCAGGGGCATTGTTGGACCCCGTGGTAGTTCTGTTTACTTTTTGAGATACGGCCATACTCCTGTCCACAGCGGCTATACCATTCTACATTCTCAACAACAGCATTGCAGGGCTCCAATTCCTCCTCACCCCTACCATCACTGGGTATTTCTTCTTCTCTTTTCTGAATAACAGCCTGCCTGGTGGGTGTGGAGTGGAGAACCTTTAAGTTCTCTCTCACGTGGCAGCCACAGCTGCGCCTGCGTGATGGGTGAGTGACCAGTGTTGGTGGCGGTCCGAAGGAGGAATTTGAATCGATGAGTGGGAATCTCTCAGCGGCAGCTGACTCCTCTATACATAGCATGGGTTCCCCTAGTGAAGCTCTGTGTGTGAATGGAGTATGGAAAATGCCTCTGGGTTTACCATTCGCTCAAGATCCCACCAGGAAACATTGTTCAGTATCAAGGGTCCCGAGTCACCCATTTGTGTGATGATAACATTTGACACCGAGCAGTCTCAGGTCACCCAGGTGTGTCTAATGGGCCGACTCACTCTGGTTAAATGCGCTCTTATCAAATTCATTGGGGGAGGGGAGGTACAGTGTCAGAGGAGGGTGGTGTTTCTCCTTCATGGGGTGTTTGGCTGTCGGCCCACCCTTTGCTGAGCTTCGTTCTCTTGAAACTACTGAGCACAACAGAGCCACCGTTAACATCGGCACGGCAACGGCACAACACACCTGCTGTTTTTTTTTTGAAATTGTTATGAACTCTTGAGTCAAGCACAGGCGACTGTTACTTGTTCTGTCTCTGAAACGTACCTTTGACAGATGGCCAGAACTCCTTAATTTCCCTTTTGTTTCCTTCCATAAGTAAGATTAGTGTGCGATACAGATCAGTAGACTGAGCTGTCTCAATTTTAAAGCCACGTGACGTTAAGAAGCGTGATCAGGCCAAAACTGTGGTTATTTTTGCCCCCCCCCCACGTCGTCTGCTTGGTGTGATTTGTGCATTCCATGTGCCAGCCATCACTGCTGGGCAGCGTAAGCGCATCACAGCGAGGACCAGAGGGAAGCGGTTTTGTGCTTAGAAAATAACTGAATGAAGATTTACTTGGCGACTTTAAGTTGCAGGACAGCTCCCTATTTTAAAACCTCTCATTGGGTTATACAAGCAGAGGGGCCCCAAAGTCTTTGAACACGAGACTCCATCTCAGAGTCTGATTGGCCAGCCGGTGCTTGCTTAAGCAAAGACTTCTTCAGGGGCCAATGTTCCAGCTCCAGGACCAAGCACGGAACAAAAGGGTTCCATGGTGACTTAGGCCTGCACGTCTTCCAGCTGAGCGGCTGCTGTCTTCATGTCATCCTTCTCCTAACCAAGGCCAGGCAACTATTTACTGAGAGTACACTCTGTGACAAGTACCAGCTTATTCCCTCACCTACCCCCCAGGTCCCCTTGTGCCCCATGACATGGTGAGATGGAGACCTTTAGAACTCCAAAGTAAAAAGGGTCAAAATTAATTTCAGCTCCTAATTTCAGCCTTAGGAAAGTCTGCTGTCCAATCTCCAGGTCGACCCAACGCCTTCTCTTGCTTTATTAAGTCATTCCCTCATTTTCCAGGGTCACTAGCAAGGCTCCTCAAATGTTTGCATCATGTTGTCTTACAAAACACACATTACCCAATTTAGTTTGGAACTTGCAACCAAAGGTCAAGGCCAGCCAGAGACTGTAAGAGTTTGATTTTGGAATCTCTGGCCCTTGTTTTCTGAGACAGCCTTTTCCTGGCCAGTGCAGGAGTCAGCCAGTCACAGGGAGCTCCTCTTCCCTGCTTCCCTCCCCGGAGGCCGGGGTGAGGGGAGGGCTGACCCAGCTGTCTCTTCTTAGTCAGTCACTCAGACATAGGCCTGGTCTGTATCTTCCTTTGAAGACCATCCGTTCTGAATCTTCAGTCTTTGAATAGGCCTGTGGGGTCTTTATTCTTCAGGTAGCTCATGTCTAAATGGCTCTTTTGGAAGATATGGCCCTTCTCTCCGCATCCTGCAGGATATTCAGGCCCTGCTGGATCTGAGTCTTGAGTGTAAGGTCGGGGGCTCTAAAGCAGGCTGGGAAGAAGTATTTGGGGTTGGTGGGCGGGGGGGGCTTTTTGCTGCCTTGTAAATTATGCTGTGCATTGAGAGCCTGGTTCTTCTTCAGATGAAGTTTGATACGATTTTTTTTGAGGCATATAATAGAAATACTATGGAGACATATAATTGAGTGGCTGGGTAAGTAGGGGTAGAAAGGACAAATTAAAAAAACTGTCCTTCCAAAGGGACTTGATAAATACAGGTTTTATTAATAAATGCAGAGATGGATGTAAAAAAGGAAGAAAAGAGATGAAAGACCCCGCACGTTTGAACGATTAAGTAGGGAATCAGAATGTTTATTTTCCCTTCGAAACACCACATCCATAATACATGAGGGTGGTGGAGCAGCGAGGCTCCCACAAGCCTTTTTCCCTAGTAATTTCTTCCCCTCATTCTAGGGACTCTGGGCAGAGGGGACAGAGGAGTCGTCCATGCCCTCTCAGCATGTAGTTCATCCTTGGGGTGCTGCAGCGCACGTGTTCTAGCAGGAACGCAGTGGAAAGGCCCTAGTCTGAGCGTCTGGGGGGCTCTCCTCCATGGTTCACACCCACCGCCTCATGCCCCGATTGTGCGCAGTGGGCGGGCACGGCGGGCAGTGACCAAGAACCCCTCATCTCTGCTCCTAAAGGATGCTCTTTTAAGAGATCTTCAGTTGTCATGTTCCTAGGGGTGGTTTCCCTATAGGTCCAACTCTGCCTGCTCAATGGCAAGCCTGCATTTTCTTTTTAAAAAAATGTACTTGCATCGTGACATTGTATTATGACTGCCTTAAAAGATAACTATTTAAAGAGGGGGGAAACAATAACAACAACCCTTATCCTACTTTCCTGGCTTGGCATACCCACATCTCCATGCTCTGGATTTATCCATCTTTCTCTCTCTCTCTCTCTCTCCCCCCATTACCTCCCCATCCCCTCTTCTCCTCTTCCTCTCTCTCCCTTTTTCTCCCCTCTCTCTCCTCTCTCTCTTTCTCTCTCTCTCTCTCTCTCTCACTACATAGTTATGGCAAGGAGGTAGAAAAAAGGTGTGAGGGTGTCCCCAGCCTTTCCTTATTTCAAATGGCTGTTCTTTTTGGACAGGGCTTGTGTCTTAGTGACTGAGTCTCTCAGGTTCAGAAGTTTGCTGAGGAGCTTCTGTAACCCACACTTAGAGACACCCATATATTATTTATAGTTATAAACTCTTTATAGTTTATGTCACCTCCAGGGTGTAACATTTATAAACATTTATATGAGTGTGATTGTGTTGGTATAGGACAGTGCAAAGTACTTTAAATTTTGATTCTTGCTTTATACCTTAAGAAACTCTTACAGTCTCTGGCCCTCTCACCTTCGACTGCAAAGAAGGGGAACTGCGGGTCGGGTCCCCTGGGGCCTGTCGTGCAGGCCTTGTATGGTCCGATCAACACCAAGTGTTGCTGAGTCTTGAATGAAATGCCTCCTGACTGCCGTTTAAGACTCTGTCATGGAATTAAGCTGGCTGCTAATAGTACGTAGCCCTTTTGGAAAACAGAGCTTGTATACTAAGTCTGGTTTATTCTAACTTTGACTTTCTTTTCTCTCCACCAGTTTGCTGTTTTGTGGTTCACAAGAGGTGCCATGAATTTGTTACATTTTCCTGTCCGGGTGCGGACAAGGGACCTGACACTGACGTAAGTAGTCTGGGAGCTGCTGTGTGACGTCGATGCGAATTTCTGAGTTTGATTTTTTTTTTTTTTTTAATGCTGGTACAGCTATTGTTTGGGCCTGTGCTGTTGATGAGAAGACTTATCAGCTGGTCTGGTACCATTTGGCTCCCACCAATGAACAGATGTGCAGTCCTTCTGCGCCCTGTCAGGACCACCTGGGGACTGGAGGAGAATTTCTTGCTGGCTGGCCCTCTTCGGGCTCCTGCTCTGGGCAGCCACGTGAACTCAGTCCACCAGACATAGAGGAATAGCTTTCCTGAACACAATGCAGTTCTTTCCCGAAGATGCTGACACATTTTATAATCAACATAAATCACTCTTTAGTTCATTAACTAATAGGTCTGTCATTGCTTCTGGCCACTGTAACAAACTATTTCTAGTTTGCTTCATGAGATCCTTGCTGCCTTTCCATTCTGTATTGTAAATGCTCCTGTTGGTTTAAGTAAGTTAACATCTGTTTCACTGAGCAGATGATCTCTGAAGTTGCCCATGGGTGAACATGTAATTTTGTGTATTTGCACGTAATTCTGCCTGTCTCTATGGAGCATCTATGATGCACTGAAAAACAGGATCAGCCCAGCAGTGTGGGATTTAGGAGACATCAAAAATACAGGGTGGGACCAAAGCAGGTTTACAGTTGTTCCCACGGAAAATAATAATACAATAATTAATAAACAATACAAGAATAAACCGTTTCACGGGCTCACAACTGTAAATCTACTTTCCCCACCATGTATATTGAACGAAAAGAATCATGGTTTGTTTCCATGGAAAGTAATATTTTAACTGAAAAAAATTTTTTTGCGTGGGAGGCCTGAAGAGTATACATTTCTATTCTGAATTGCTTTTGCCGGATCTCTTTAGTCACTGATACTTAAATTATGTGCTTCGAGGGATTTCTGCCTTCAGCATTCATTCCCGTCAGGAAACTGATTTCACAGTGGCGTTTGCAGGTGGAGGCAGGGCTGAATTCTCCCCTCCCCAGGAGACGGCATATGAGGGGGGCGGCGCTCTGAGCAATTCAGCTTTGCATTTTTTAACACATGTAATGAAGGAACTTACTGGGGGACCCCAGCGTGTAGGGACATGCCGTGTCTCAGTTCAGATGCTGCCAGAGGCAGCATAGAGTGGGTGCCCCAGCTCTGAGCCACCACTGTCCCGCAAAGACTCACAGAACGCAGGAGCCAGGGGGACACTCCGGGATGATCTTGTTTTATATCCTCGTGGACCAGGGAACCCAGTCCGCGAATGCTGAATGACTTGCCTGCATACACAAAAGCTATGTGGTGCCATCCACACCTCCCTTTTCCATAATCCCCTTTCTCATCTCCATTTGGGGCAGTTTAGAGATAAAAATGGGTGCAAATGAAGAGCATCACGTGGTGGTCCTTTCACCTACTTGCTCATTATTCTCAACTCCATCTCCTATTTGAGCTTTGCTCATTTCTCTCTCCTCTCATACTGGCCCCATCAAGAATGGCGGGAGGGGGGGTGCAAGCAACAGGGCTGTAAACAGCTTGTGCTTGACACCTTCCTCCTGCTCCTTCCACCTCTTTATTCTTTTGGTTAAATATGCTTTATTGAATTCTTAATATAGGGGAAGATAGACATTAAAATATCACTAATTAAAATAGGATGCAGGTGCTCTGAGTGCATTCACCTGAGGGTCCTATGGTAGGTGGTCAGGAGGCTTCCCCAAGGAAATACCATTTAAACCAAGCGTCAAGAATAAGTAGGAGATGGGCAGCAAAAGGGGGTTTGTGCTTGTGCCTGCGTGGGCATGTGTGCGTGCAAGCTGGGGCATATGGAACCCTGTAAAACACTCTTTCTGACCAAGGGCAGACCAGATGAGAACTCCCTGATGTGGGAGGAGTTCTGGGTATGAGTGAACCCAAGCGGGCTGGGCATCAGACGTCTGGTTCAGCGTTTCGAATAGTCTTGGAAACAGTGGGGACCCAGGGAAAGGTTTTAACCTAGGAGTGATGTGGTCCTAGTTGCATCTTATGAAGGTGGCTGTGGTTGCCTGGTAGAAAGTGAATTGGGTAGGAAGTGAACTTGAAGTACAGGTGAAGATGGGGAAACACCAGCGGATGGAGAACCAGCACAGGGGACCCTGCTCTCCAGGGCAAGGAGATGGGAGCTTGGAGTAGGTGGAGGCAATGGGGATGGGCGGAGTGAACCCATTCAGGGTACACTGAGGTGCCTAACTAATCAGTGGTTCTTGGCCATTGTGGGACCAGGGAGATGCAGATGTTGAAAAAGACTTCCAGGTTTCTAGCCCAAAGGGAGAGCATCTTTGAGGCTCTGGGATAAATCAGACTGAGGGTTTGACTTGGACGTTTGAGACGTTGGACATTGAGAAGACAGTTGTGTATGAATATAGGATTGGAAGTGAGAAGTGGGGTATGTCCTAAAGATAAAGATTTTTTAAAAGTGTTATCTTGCCTAGACCGAGGGTATAGAGTGAAAAGAAAAGAGATTAAGGCCCAGGAGAGAGCTCTGAGGAACTACAGTAGACTGGATGGGCGAGGAAGGGCAGGGAGGTAGGAGGAAATAAATCCAGGAGTGTGACACTGATTTAATGATTTCCTGAAGCGGCACGGACCAATTCTCTGATCACGTCTGTGATTCTGTTACAGATTCACTGTAGGCTCTTGATTTTACACCTGGATAGGCACCGTACATTCCAGTGTCCACCAGACAATCTGTTGACAAGGGCGAGTCTTGGTTTATGCCTGCTAGAGATCAATTCATGCCTGTTAATTATTTTTTGTGACCTCTTTCACACTCAGAAATTTTATGCTCTTTGGATGATTGCTCTGTGGTCCCTTTACCCCTAGAGCCCAGAGCCAGGCAGGAAGCTTTAGTGATGGTGTGCTCGGTGTGAGATGTAATGGGAGGCGCACCTGTGATCTGACATCCCGCTGAGGTCTGTTCCTGTTCATTCTGTGTTGACTTGCTGTAGGGACTGAACCTCACATTTTATAATCCTTAAAAATGAAGATGATACGAGATGAACTTTTTTTTTAATGTGAGAGAAAAAGAAGTATGCAAGACGTTTAAAAGAAATCAGTGAGACTTGACTGGCTGATTCAGAAAGAATTGTGTGTTCTCTTCCAAGGAGGAAATTTTGGTCCTTGCTATTAAGGGGCCTGTGATTAGGTTTTCTGCAGCCGTAGCTCAGGAAGTGTCTTCTGTCTTTCATGCAGGGCAATTTTATTATTTTACAAATGTGCAAGATGAACTGTTCCGGGAGGTAGGTGGAAAATTGTGAAGGTTCATGACACAGAGCTGAGCTGAGATGGTAGGAATTTTCTGGTTTCATCCTTTTTTCCAGCAAGTTTAACATCACAGAATTAAAGATCGGGGAGGGTGTTAAAGGGGAAGGGAGAGAGGCCCCTGGCCTGGCTGTGCTTCAGCGGAGCTTGTTGGGATCTACCCCCTGGTGGAATCATTGGAAGTTCTGTTCACGTGGTCAGAAAAGTGCTGAAGGACAGGAGGAAGGCCGTTAAAGGAGCAGAAAGGTCAGGAAGAAAGAAACACAGGACAAAAGTAGGTTTATGGTTGTGAGTACACAAAACACAGAGTTTATTCTTGTATCATTATTTATTATTATTTTCCATTCAAACAACTGTAAATCTACCTTGGCCTCACCCTTTATAATCTAGGTGAAAAAACTACTACAAACACTTTTTTCCCTGAAAATTTAAAATTCATCAAATAAGATTCCTTTTCACACGACACTGAATGCCTAAGATGCACAGTTTACTACGTCAGGCTTAACAATGCCTTTGTTGAACTCAGCAGACTCTGAGCGTTTGCAGGTGGGAAGGACCAACCTTGTGAGGTCCACAAGCACTGTTCCTGCTTCACCATCTCCCAGGTGAAAGGAAAGGAAAAGCACTGAAAAATAAAAGAGCAGAACCCAGATTACCATAATCAGATAGGAAGAGAATTAAATAATTGTTTTGAACAGAGATAATCTTTAAGACTCCAAGAGCGGTTCTGTTGAACGGATGAGGAAGTGCGAGGCACCTCGGAGGAGAAAGGGCTTTGGGATTTAATGGCAGGACCCCCTGAAAATCAGGCCAGTCTCTGAGCCCACCCCCCACCCCCCGGATGAGCAGAGCTCTCTCAGACATTCCCTACCACCATGACTAGAGAGAGATAAAAGCCAAGGCTTCCGAGACTTCAAGTGCAACCCCATGCACACCAAGTAGCAAAGGGAAATGAAAGACTTTCGAAGCACCTAACAGTAAAGGCTAACTCATTCCCTGGCACCCTGAATCTTTAGAGCCAGGAATCACAAGCTGGAAAGAAGGGATGGACGTGGCTCACAGAACACACAGGGCTCTTCCCATTTGGCATTGGAGAGGCACTTGAGTTGGTGCAGACTTTGTGTTTCCAGGTGTGTGGACCCATCATCCCCTGCTCTACATCCCAGATTTTATGTGACAACAGAGAAATAAGAAAAAACTGGTCCACGTGTAGAAATAATTCTTCTCCCCCCCACCCCCCACCAGTTAGACATGAACTAGGACATGGTGCACAGGTAGATAGGGAATATCGCCTTGCTTGGCTTTGGGGGTGGGATGGAGAATGTGACTTTGCTGTGGCCACAGTGGGGTGACAGGGCAGACTGGGAAGGGCTGGTAGGGGTTCAAGGGGCCGGCTCTGTCTGAGACTTCCCTTCACTATCTCAGATTTCAGCTAGCCAGCCTCTTTGTCCTTCAGTCTGGGACTCCTCCCTGTTCTTAGAATCATCTCCATTCAGTTTCAGTTATGCCTGTTCATGAAGCCCACGTCGCTAGAGGGAAAACAGGTTACTCGGGTCCTTCCAGTATGTATGCGTGTGTGTGTGTGTGTGTGTGTGTGTGTGTGTACAGATTACTAGTACATTAAGTCATTTCCTTCCATGCTCTCTGTGCCTTAAGTAAGAAAAGCTGTAAAATGGCCCTATCAGAGAATTGTACCAATCTCAGCCCTGCTCTTAAAGCCATAATGCGGATGCACTCACACACACAGACTTTTGTTGTGTAAAGTTTTAGAGAGAGAAAAGTTCTTACGTGATATGTATAAATGACACAAACACTAAACAAGTATTTAAACATTGCCTTGGGCGCATTCACCCTGTGCGTTGGACACGTGGACGTTTGAGAAAGCGCAAGGGGAAGGTAGTGATCCTTTACAAGGCACTTGGAGGTAGCAAGCTTCCCTTGCGTTTTTGTTTAACCATTCTTTTTTTTTTCCTTGCACATTTTCTCTAGTGCCTCTGGCCTATCTGGGGAGAAATTTGTTGTGTAGGACTTTGTACTTCTTAAATCTGAGCCATACAATTGCACAGAATTGCACAGAATTCAGGTGACTTAAAAATAACTTCCTAGGTCATCAGTGCCCCTCACCTGGGAGACGGCTGACATCCATACAGGTGGTGTCACATGTTAGCTGGTGCCTCCCTGAATAGGGGCACCAATAAAATTAATGGCTTAGAAGGCAGGGAAGCTTATTTCTGATCTGGGTACAGCTTTAAACCTATGAAGATCATAAAACTGAGCCATTTGAAGAAGCTGAGAGCATTGACTTATAAACAGAACCAAAAATAGAACCTATTGAGCAAATTGCTACAAAGCAAAAGCACTGTCTGGTACAAAGCTGGACTCCGTGGAGGGCTGCCTGTCCAGAAGCAAAATTGTTCTCCGTTCTTGATGGTGGTCTTGAGAATTCTCTGCTCTCAAGTTCCTTTCGGTGTCTTAGAAACTGATTGAATAAAGAGAGGCTGCGCAATTGTTTAAAATCCAACATTCCAAAGCTTCACTTAGAACAAAACTCCAAACATGTAAAACAAATCTAGAAGTAAATTTAATTAGCAAATCCGTTTTCTCAAAGCGTGCTTTTACATTTACTACAGAACTCAGACAATTTTGTGAGCGAACCCACCCAGTTATACCCGAAATATCTTTGTATGCTTGAACCAAGTGAAGTGAGGCTTGTAAAAGGTGCTAGCGCTAAAAGGTGGCATGTGGAAGTCAGCAGAGGGAGCACCCAGGGTCCTGGAGTGGGGACTCGGTGTCCTGCCCCACCAGCTCCCTGCAAACCTCTCCAGACCTTGGTTTTCTTTTATAAATATGGAGGATAAACTCAGTGGTCTTGAAAGCTGTTTTCAGCCCTGAATTCTATTCCATCACTAAATATTTACTAAGGCCTTTATGCTAGGAGGATATGAAGGTGAAGACAGTTTCATTTCTGCGCTGCCAATACAGTCTCTTGCATCTCACGGAAGAGCCAAGCATGCAAATAATTACCCTATAAGATTGCATGTGATAGCTGCATAGGAGGAGAAGAAATAAAATGCTGTTAAGTTTAAGCGGAGGGGCAGAGAGCATCTAATGGGAGAATGAGGGAAGGCTTCCTGAAGGTGGTAACATTTTCAGATGGATTGCAGTTCTTTTCAAAATTTTCTTTTACAAACAGACCAGTATTTTCATGTTACCCTGCTGGCATAAGGGAGTTATACCTCTTGCCAAAGGCTGCTATCTAGTGGTACACAAACTTAGGTGATGGGTATTTGCAAGAAGCCTGGTAGGAAGAACACCTGTGAGAGAAATTGGAGTGTTCTATACATCCTGGAGGGCTCACCCCTACCTATACCTCTGAGGAAGCCCTTGCCATGTCCTGGGATCCCCCTGCACTCGCCCACAGGTGGCATTCCTCACGTGCTGTGATGCCATGGGAAACCTTAACAACAAGTTATTTCAGGGAAGTAAACCTAGCAAATAATTCCTGTGCTAATTCTCATCTTTGGTGGGTGGATTCTTTTCTGTACCAGATTCACAGCAGCAGAAGCATTTCCTAGAAGAGAAGGGACTCCCGCTACTTTTGCACCAATTAATCCAGCTGGACACTAAAAGGGGCCGCAGACATTTGCCCCCTGGTGTGCAGTTCTGATGAGAGTGACATGAGGCAGCTGGGCGGTGGGATGCCTGATCTCTCCGCCTCCCAAGATTTGGCCAGTGAGAAGGGGCGTGTGTGTGATGACAGAGTGCCTTGTATTTTAGCCAAAGACCTGTTTTCAAGGGCTCCTGGGGGCTTTCCAGCTTAATCCAACCGTTTAAGTTGTCACTGCTCAAACATCTTTGGAACTCCACTCAGAACAGAATAGAAGGCCGGTAGCACATTCTTTTCAAAATCTCCACTCTTGGCAAGTTGTGAGCCTTTGGTAGCGGTGTTTGGGGAAGCTGCCAAAAGTCCAGTGGAGCCAGATGGGAAAAGGGGCGTGATTAAGGTGGGCAGTACTGTCCTGGGTCCCATAGGAGGTGAGAGGGTTGGGTAGGAAGTGGTCCTTCATTGCAAGTTAAGCACTGTCCCTGACATGAGGTCTGAAAGAGACGTTCCTGTGTGAAGTGTGGAGAGCACACAGGAATCACCATGAAACCTCTCCAGGGCACTTCTAGTTAATACCTGTGTGGTTTTCTGTTTTTCAGATTGTTGCATTGCTTAATGATTACACCTACGCAGTGAATTCTTTGTGAGCAGATCCTGTGTCTTTTCCTTTTAAAAGCTAGGAGCCCAGTGCATAACCTGGCACAGAAAAAAATATCGTTGAGCAGAAGAGAATGGGTGGATGAAGGTCAACCTAATCTGATCGCCAGTCACTTTTATCTGGTCTCCAGTCGCTTGAATAGTTTTAGCTGCACAGGAGACACTTACTGACCAGGTCCAGCACCTACAATGGATGTCTCATCAGCATCATTATTGTTGCACCTTGTTAGGGATGGCGGAGCCACCACTGATGGGCTCTCCTGCTTTTCACAATAGCCATTTGAAACCATTGTCTTCATTCTTGGGATTTTAGTTTTAAAAATGGTGCATCTGGGCAATAGCCTTTGGACCGGATGCAATCAAAATTGGTAGGATGGTTTCCTTATTTTTCCTGACCTATACAAGAGACTTAGGACTGTCAGGCAGTTGATGGTGTTCAAACAATCAGAATAACCTGTACCTGAGAACTCCTGCTGGAAATGTGGCCCAGGGAGCTGGTCCCTGGGATCCGAATCATCAGGAACCCAGAGCTACAGGTTTGCTCCACAAGCCACTGCATCTTCATGACGTTATCTGACATATGTTTAGCATTTCTTGTGCCTGGGGCTTCTCTTGTATCTATTCATTATATGTTATTCAACATTCCTTGAGCATTTATTCTGTGCCCGGGGCTATCAGGTGCAAAGGTTAAAAAACATGGTCCTTGTCTTCAGTTTATCCTTAGTCGGAAGTCACACATATGAGTAAACATTATTTTCCTTCAGATAATTACTTCAGTGGATAACATATATCAATGCACAAGGCATATGTCCTTGTTCACCTGGTACAAGTGTGGCAATCAAGGCTCAGGGGTGGTGAAATGACTTGCTGGGGTCCAGTAGTGAAGGGTGCGTTAAGCCCTGATCCTGACCGCGCCACTGATAAGCCTTTTCTCTTTCCTTAGTGCCATGTGGTTGATCAGCAAAGCCCACTTAAGGGGCAGTTTTTCTGCCTATGAAGGCTCGGTTTTTGTGGACAGAGTCTGGGGTCAATGTGACTAGGAGAAATCTCCAAACAGTAAGGGAGATTTGAAATGATGAAACCCTAAAATATTAGCAATAAAAACACTCATAAGTGAGATCAACCATGCATCCTAGAGCACACGGGGCTGATGGGACCACATGAGAGCCTGGAGCAGTTTGGAGACTTTGTGTTTTTCTCAAGAAAGTGGAAGCTGGGACTGCCCAGGACACTGGGTTTCTGGAAAGACTCACTTCAGGTGGCTTCACCCAAAGTTGAGGACCAGCCCACATAGCTTTTTGGCTCATGCCACAGGCTTGTTCCTGCATCTCAGTGAGTCACTTTTCTACAAGCCAACGTGTGAGTCCCCTTCAATTAGCTGGCACCTTCCTTACCTTGGCTTTGTTTTCTGTTTCTGCTACTTAATGAATTTCCAGCAGGAGACTCGGGGAGAGCCTATGGGCAAAAAGAAATACATTTGTGAGGGGCTAGGAGAGGGAGGAAAGGTTATCGAGGGTTTTCTAGCTTGCGTTATCACTGTGACATGTATTTGTTTACAGTGAGGCTGACAAAAAGAGCCATCCCAACCATCAAATGAACCCCTTACTAGGAATGCTGTTTCGGCCTTTGATAATGGCTATGAGAGACGAAGCAAGTGTGAGAGCACCCTCCCCAGAGCTGTGTGCAGACGCCGTCAATCACGGAGTCTGGCATTGGCAAGAGAGGAGGTGGGCAGTGGGAAAGTCAGTTGTCATAATCATTTTGTTTAGTCATTCAACACTTCCATTTTTATAATCCAACATATTCCCCAAACATACATATTTTGAGACTGACATGCCAAAAGCAAAAGCCAGGTTCTAAGCAGAGGGCCATTGTCATGATAGCTGTCACATCGCCATTAGGCATTGAGTAGTCCTGACCACGGGAGGGTTTTCCAGGTGGTATCCTTGATGTGGAAAGAGTGCCCGAGCTCTTTATGTCAAGGGTGTCTTGCTTGATGAGTGTCACCCTGGCCATTCTCCTTGCGTCTCCTCCACTGTCCAAGCCAATGTCTACTAGTCTGTATTGGAACCATGCCAGACCATCAGCTTAACAGTCCCCTGAACCAGCAGCCTCTTGATTAACTTGGCTGTCTCCATCTCCTTTGTCTCACACATCTAAGACATCCCCAAGTTCTGTGGGCTCTGCCTCTGTCTGTCCTCTCCATCATCACAGCCCCCCTCTCACTGATGGCCTCATCATGTGCTATGACTTGGCCTTACTGAGCTGGACTCTCTCTCCGGGATGTGGTCACTCAGTAGTACTACAGTTGCTATACATATGTGATCATACTGCTCTCCTGCCTCACGTCTCCAAGGGGTTCTGTAGAGTCCCACAAGATGACTGCTGGGGTTGTTGGCCAGGATACCTTGGTTTTCCTTCACACTGGCCTCTGCGGAAGGCCAGTAGCACAGGGTTCTGATGTGGTGCTCTGCTTTTGTCGGAGGGCAAGCTGCGGTGCACATGCATCTAATGAGCTTCTGCGTGAATTGTTTCCTGGTGTCCCCTTGGTCAAAGCATCACATGGCCAACCCCAGAGTGCCCAAGAAGGCATTCATCAGGGTTCTCCAGAGAAACAGAACCGATACACTGTGTATGTCTACTCATCACACAAAGAGGTTTATTATAAGGAATTGGCTTGTGAGACTATGGGGGCTGGCAGGTCCCAAGATCTATGGGTGAGTCGGCAAACTGGAGACTGGGGACGGCCAGCAGTCTCGAGACCCAGATGAGCCAGTGTTTTGGTTGGAGCCCAAGGGCAGGTAAAGCCCATGCCCCATTTCTAAGGCCATCAGGCAGGAAGAATTCCCTCTTGCTTGGGGGAGGGTTAGCCTTTTTGTTCTATTTAGGCTTTTATTAGGGAAGGCAATCATCTTTACTCAGTCTCCTGATTTAGATGTCAATGTTATCCAAAAATTACATCCTCGTGGAAACACCCAGAATAATGTGACCAAATGTCTGTCTGGGCATCCTCTGGTCCAGCCAGGTGGACATGCAGAATTCACCACCACAGAGGGTGCCTACACAAGGTGTGGGTGCTGGGAGGGGTGAATCCCTCGGGCCATTCCTGTAACAATTTACCACAGGAAGACTTATTTTGGTTATGTGATATTGTAATATTTTCCTTCCCCTAACTCTTATTCATCTCCGTATCTCCAATGCTTTGTATGATTTCTGAGTCATAGTAAGTGATCACTGTTAAATGAGTGAATGAATGAAAAAGTGAAATCTCTGATCCCAAAATAGAATGCAAATCATTTCCTTGGTTTGAATAAAATATCTAAAATGTTTCGTGAGATTCTCTCAAAATCAATACCAGCCATTTCCTGATTATAAGTTCGTCTTTAGATAGTGAATTTCCTTATTTATTTTTTAATATTTTTTTCTTGTGGGGAGACTCTTCTTCAGTGCTTGAAAAATATTTAAGCCAAATAAAATCATGCATGATGCCCAGTGAGTCGTGCTTGCTAACCGTGTGACCACTTTTAAGCTGGTGAACAGTTTTTGGTTAAATGTCGATGGGATGAAAAAAAATCCACCAAGAGGAAGTGCTTGTTTTGTCAACTTCATATTTTAGATTTATAATCCTTGAAGTAATTGCCAATTATACAGTTAATTTGGAGAGGTTTCAACCAATCACGATTCGTGAGGCTGAGAGATGACAGGGAGCACCAGGGGCCCTACCTACGCAGCCATGGTCCTTGGTTCTTTTCCAGTTTGACCACTGCTTTCTCAGGCACACGTCTGTTGTCTTCCTAACTGGGCCAGGATCAGTAGTCTGTGCAGAACTCATACAGGCTGCTTGTTCTTGGTGCTCATGAGAAATTTATCTTAGTATGAGATTACTGTGTAAAAGAACGTATTTTTAAAATGCACCAATTCTGAACTGTTTTATAACAGTTGAGGGGTTTTCTTTGTCTTGTCATGAACCTACCTAAGACAAATACCTTTCAGAAGACAATTTATAGGTTGCTTGCTTTCTGTATTTGGCACATCCTTAGGCTCTTTTCCCATCTCTTTTTCAAGGCAGGAAGCTTTATAGCGTTAACAGGGGTAGAAATATTGAAAACATGAGATTTTCATATTTGGAAATGATGCTCTCTGTGGAGGAGGGTGATGTTAGGGTTCTAGATATTAAAGCTGTATCATGACTCATTTGGACTTAAACAGGTCATTCTCCTGTTACTAAAATTAATCACAAAAGACCAGGGACATTTGAAAAAGGAGAGGAGTTCACACAGCAGGTCTTAAAATTAGAAAGGTAGGTTGTTCTATTTAGCATTTGCTAAGCTTGAAGTATGCACCCAGATTAAGGTAGTTCATTTTAATCGTGTTTTTTCCCCATTACAAATCTGTAATTTAGAGTAATTTGATGCACAGAACTAGAATGAGGAAAAAAATGGTAAGTTGAAAATTTAAAAAGGAATTGCACACGTAAGTAAACCTCTGTGAGTCCACATGCCCACTCTCAGTTTGGAGTTGTTGGCTTAAATTCAACCATATTCTCATGTAGTAAACTTCTCATTCAGGAGCCTGATGATGGGAGACTCCAACAAAATAACCTGAAAAAACACACAGTTTGCCTAGTAGCCTCCTAACCTGCTCCTCATTTCTGCTCTTGCCTCATACAGTCTGTCCTCTACACAGCAGCCAGAGTGGTTTTTTGCATGTATCAGGCAGATTATATCATTGTATTGCTCTGCCTGAACCCTTCAGTGGCTTCCTTTGATCATTAGGATAAAATATGAACTTCTTCCCTTGGTCAACAAAGCTCACCATAACTGCAGTCTGGCTCCTGTCCACCTCCCAGACCAGAATATGCCAAGTCCATTTTCATCTCAGGGCCTTTGCACAGGTAGATTCTTCTGCAGTGCAGCTCATTCCCAGGGGATGCTCATTTATACCACTCAAGCATCTGCTCAGATGGCCCTCCCCTCCTTATTTTCTATTAGTCTTTCCTCCTTCATGTCTTCATGGCCCCCATGGCCCCCATCACCACCTAGACCATAGTATTTATTAGTTACTCGATTATTGTGTGTCTCTTCCACCACCATGAAAGCAGGGACATAGTTTTACTTACTTTTCTATTTGACCTAGAACTGGCACATAATAAGTGCTCAATTAATATATGTCAGGTGGATGAATGAATGCATGTTACTCTTACGAAAGACATGAAAAATCTTACAGGGTCTTTTCTGTTTGATTCCTTCTGATAATATAACCTAAAGGAAATGCCTCAGGATAAATAGAGACTTTTCCTTTCCTGTGATTACGACATCGTACCATATCATTAACAAACTGGCCATGCCAGTTAAACCTAAGCCCTACTATGTGATCAGATGTATCTTCAAAAATACCCAACAACGTGTTCTTCGTAGTCTTTATTTTCCCTCCAAATTTGCTTTATGCAATAGGTAGATATAAATTAATGAACAAAAACTTAAACAAGGCATATGTAGCAATTTAACAGAACCTGATAACCTATTTTCTTCCATTTTTCTCAAATTCATCTTTAAGTCTTTTCGTCGTGGGGATCATAAGAAAAATTAACCCCCCAGTGGACACCACGGTCAAATGTCAAGTCTTCAGGAAGTGCCTATGGCACAATGCATTCCTCCATAACGCAGGTGTGAAGAACCTTCTGTGTTTGGTATGCAGAAAATGTTAGAGTCGAATATTCAACTCATCGAAAATAATAAACATTTCCGATTTGCTCAGTTGAAATTGCTTCTACTTTTCCTCACGAATGATTATTTTTAGCTGTAATATCCCCGGGCTGAACGAATAAATCCCCTTTGAGTATATAAGGAAAAATAAACACGTGCTAAATAGATAAAACATTGTAACTATATCTTTACTAGACCGTCTCTACCTCTCATACTTCAGATGCTCAGAGATGCAGTGTTCTTACATGAACTGCAAAAAACAGATAAAGAGAAATTCCTTCTTTTTTGAGATCACAACTAGGAAGTCATAGGGTTGTACAAATTCTGCATTTGTGTGCAAACGTGAAATACGTTTATCTTCGTTCTCCTTGCTTACTAAACTTGTCACTCGGCAGCAGGGCTTTCCGAGGACAGACTGAGATGTGTTTTGGATAACTTCTGTAACCTCAGCACTACGATGATAAGAAACGCAGTGTCCTTTTGCTGTGGTTCAAGACAACAGGGAAGGAGGTCACAGGAAAGAATAAATCAAAACTGGTAAAACTGAGAAACTTTTCTCAGGTCACCATGGTGCCCCTTTTATTTTTACATCAGCGTCATGGTATAATTCAAGCTCAGGAAATCAGACATCTTAGCATTTAAAATTTACTTTGGCTTTTAATTGTCACTACATCAACCAAAATAATTAGATAGAACACATAGGAAAGGGTAGTTTGTCACTGAGGCCGAAGAGCCAGGGGTGAGGAATTAAGAGCATGCACAAAAGTCTCCTAAAAACTCCTGCATGGCTGCAGAGGTTGGGGAAAGGATGCTGGTGGGGGGGAAGGGCGATGGTATTTTTATATGAAGCCTTGGTCCAGAGTATAAATATATGAGTGTATTTAGATCTTGTCTCTGCTGCTGCACACAGGGACTGTGTAAAGTGTTACAGCCAGCTGTGTATGTTTAAGTCGTGTGTGCTGAAGATTAGGAAAAAGATAGTGGTGGTTTTTCCTAAATGAAACAACTTTCTCCTTCCCCCCACCCAAATTCTTTTCTGAAGTTGCTGGCATTTGGGTCAAGGTTTCATTAAAAGCTACATTTATAACACTGGCAAACACACACAAAAATGCGTTTTAAGCTTGTTTGCACAATTCTTTTTTTTCCATTGGAAATGGAATTCATTGCCTTAGGTCTTTTAAAATAGTACACTATTATCATCGGGGCTGGCTCTATGCTTGAAAACCCATTTATTTATAACATGTAGTAAGGGCTATATATGTTTGCAGTTAAGAAATGCAGAATTCAAAGTGATCTCCTAGTTTGTAAGCAAACTGAGATACACTATCCCTTTTCCGTATATTAAAAAAAAAATGAGTTAATGTGGCCAGAAACCACCTCTAGTAAAGGAGGGTTTAACTGTTCTTCACAAATGCTAACAATCTGTGGTCTGTAGAGTTCATTTAAAAATAACCTATCTGTTATCAATCTCACTTAGCTAGAATACCTAATTAACTGCCAGATTCTGTGTATCAGCCATCCTGGATAAGTGGAATAAGTGTCAAATTTAAAACCTCGAGAATAATTTATATTTAATAGGATTCAAGTACCGAAAATTATGGCATGGCTGGATATTGGCAAGGAACAGTGATTCTTTCCTAGATTTTTCTCTGCAGCCATCGTTTTCTTCTACTCACTTTCTTGTCGAGTCGTTAAGTCGATTGTGATACATCAGTGCGCTAGAATGCAGGTGGGCATTAAGAATGTTGACTATAGAGACATGGGAGAATGTTTGTAGGATGCTCAGTGCAAAAGCTTCATATGAAGTTGTTACTGTGATTAGCACTATGGCAGAACTTATGTGATGGGAAGCAGGAACTAGAAGGGACCCTAGGAAATTGAAATCATGTGATAATAATTTGATTTTTAAGATAATTAGGCTTAGATTATTTTTCTAGATTTAATCTGGTTGGAATAGTACAATTTTTTTAAAGTTCTCAAAAGTTCTTATTGAAGTATTTGCACCCCTCCCTAGCCCCATCCATATCATTGAAATACAGCCAAGCACTGTGTTCTCCAGGAATGTGATCTCAATGGAGCGTCCCCGCCCATCTGAGAATTTCTCTTTGCCCAACAGTGTGATGATAAAGCTCTTTGTTGCAGGTGTCTACACGGCTACATGCCAAGCATTACTTTGGGACTGGGTTCAGACATGAGCAATAGAAAACCTGACCAAACAGTGGCTTGAATTAAATAGGGGTTTTGTCTTCATGTACCAAAATGTCTGAAACTGGACAGCCTTGGGCTCACATGGTGGCTCTGAGATTCCATGGAGGACCCAGCTCCTTCTGTCTTTCAGTGCCACCATCTCATTTGGTAGCTCTCGTTTTTTCGTTCTTACTGTTGTTGCCCTACTTGTCAGCTGGCTGCTCCAGTTCCATCCCATCGTGTCCCAAGCAGCAGGAAAGAGAAAGGCGAAGGTCAAAAACACAGATACCCATTGGATCTGCTCCCTTTCAAAGAACTCCCCCAGAAACCCAGTCCATCAACTTCCATTCCTATCCAATAGCCGTTCCTACTTGGAAAAACATGTAGGTTTTGGTTTATTCCATTTTAGCTTGGGTATATTCCTACTCAGAAGAAAAGTAAGGCAGTCCAGTAATAAGGAAGAGGAGAATGAGTATTAAACAGGCAGCTAACAATGAATTCTATGCTCAAGTTGTTGAGGACGGATTGCCCTCTGGATGTAACTGCCTGCACTATGTGTTCTGGGAATGGGTCTGTCTACACTGTGATTGCTATGACTTCATCTCACCTGATGTCATGAGGGGTTTTCAGATACAATCGAACTGAGTTTCTTGATCTGTTGAAGACAGAAAAAGACAGGAATGAGAAAGTCTTATGATGAGTTCCCCTCACCCAAACAATTTGTTGGTTCTTTGGTGATTGCACTTCTAAGTTTTCTTTGTTATTGTTTGTTTTTTGGCAAGGAGCATTTTTGTATTGAGGTATTTTGAGTTTCAATAATTATGTGCATTCAGTTATAATATTCTTTTTATATAGTAGTGAATGATAGTACATAATCAGGGTTGATTGAAGCAAAACAGGTATCTCAGTAACTCACTGTTGATTTGAGCAGCTTTGGCCATCTGCAGCAGGGCTCCCCCAGGTCGGGGGAGGTGACACTCCTCTGTGGGGACCAGACAAAGTTCCTTATGGGCGTCAGGTCTTAAGGAGGTGTGGAGACAGTGGTGTGATCAGGAAACAATAGTACAGAGCCCTAGAAAATGAGTGAGGACTGTTCAGCTTGAAGAAAGGAATAAGTTGTAGGAATTGGTAAGAGCCGCCTTCCATTCTAGGAAGAAGGGTGGACTTGACTTTGGAATCCCAGGGGCTGACCCAGATCCAATGGGTGTTATAAGAAGGCAGAGTTTGGCATAAACCCCAAGAAGAACTTCCAAAGAGTGTACATTTCTACCAGTAGAAGAGGCACTCCAGAACAAGGAGCCCCACGGAGTATACCGGGGATGCCAGACCCGCTCTGCCCAGAAGAGTAGCAGCAGCTGCCCTGAAGGCCAAGGTGATGCTCCGAGGACACAGATTTTCTCAGTGCCTGTCTCCTATGCTGCCTGACCAGTTAGTTCTCAGTCAATGTTTAAGAATCATATTTGACATCTCTCTCTGACCACCCACTCCATGCCCCCAGGCTCTTTTCCACCCCTCCCCATTCAGTCACCCCCCCCACCAACCGCCCCACATTTCATTCTCCCTGTGCTGCCTCTCTGAAGACATCTCTAACACTGCGATGTAACCGGTCGCCGTCATGACCACACACTGCAGCCCCTTGATGACAAACCCTGTCTTTCATCTCCCCAGCCTCAGCACTTACCCTCAATCTGCCATTTGGCTGGATCTCAGTAAAAAATTAATTATTGAGTTAGCAAGTACATGATCAGGGTGATTCTCCTCGAGTTAACCCAGATGTTACACAGAATTCCTGTTACACCTGAGCCAGCTGTGGCCTCTCAGCATAAGGGATGGTTTCTGAGAATCAAGAAAAACACACAGTTCTTTGTGCAAGTGCCATCTCGTTTTGACGTCTGACTTTTGTACTTGTGACAAGGTGGAAAAGCAGCCATTGAGCTGTTTGCGCGAAGCCTGTTGGTGAGCGTGTGGTCCAGGAGTACCAGAGGCTGCGGCCTCCCTTTGGTTTGTCGAAATAGAGTAAACAGAGAACAAGGCAAGTGTCAGAAATAACCTGGGACACATGTAGGGGAAAGAACCTTACCTCCCAGTGGCTGAGAACCAAAGAGTCCCCAATTCTGGCTGTTGTTCCAGTATATTTTTAGTCAGAGGGCTGTTTCTTCTTTGGTGATCGATGCATGAAAAATCATGGTAGAAAAAAGTATTAGGCAGGGAGGAGGTTACTCAAGTTGTTTGGTGTTCATTTTATTTGCCCCTCATCTGTGAAAGAAAAGCAAACATGGGCTGGCTGGGAGCACGGTGGAAAGGGAAAATGTGATTTCCCCTCTCGTATTTGTTTGTTATGTGATTGAGTTACAACACACACTGCTATGAGTTACTTTCAGTGTGGGGCTTGGTAAATGGTTTGAAGGGCCTTCTAAGGAAACTCCTGTCTCATAAGATGTTTCCCATGTTGATTTTATTCAGGAAAAATGATGGTTTGCGGAGTTTTCTATAAGCTTGTTGCTGTTAAATGGACGCTGTTTATTTATCACAGCATTTGAACTGTCAGCATTCACTGCTGTTGCTGTCAGAGGGACTTGGTCTATTTCTGCTAGAATCTTCTAAGGGAAATTGATGAACCTGGTAACCTAATTTTAGACTCGAAATTTGGCAGATGGCTGGTATTTATAGTCTTCTGAATCAATTTCTATTAGGTGTCTAAAAATAGTCACTTCATTAGAGGATACATTCAAGAAAGAAAAGCTTTCAACCACAAATCTAATGTGCAAACATTGTTTTTAGTCTCCTAAACTGGATATGCATTTTGATACCAATTTCTAAAGAGCCTTTCTGTGCTCTCTTCGTTCTCTTTCCTGTGTGATGCTGCCGTTGCCATGGAGACAGGTCTTGGAGTTGCTTTGTTACACAGTGGCAAGGACTCCCTGATAATGGAGAGATACTGCAGGTCATTACCAACACAGAGCCTTTGTTAAGTGTGGTGCTACGATGCATATTGTACAAAGCATGGAACACTTGTGTTTTTGGAGCTTACATTAGAGACATAAGTTTGACACCCACAAACACAGAAGAAACATGCAATCAGCCGCAGGAGCCTTGAAAAGCACAAGCAATGGGCACTTCCTGTTGGTAACACAGGTGGTGAGTTCCATCCTTGGTCAGGGGCAGGTCATTACCATGTGCCAGCGAGGGTCTGGAGAGATTGTTTAGTGGAACAGGAAAGAAGTGAGCCCAAAGTTAAAGGGGAGGGGTGGAAACTGGCTCCCTAGATGAAAAATGCCCATCCATGATTGTTCGAATGCTCCGAGGCTTCCAGGTTAGACTGTTTTATTTAGCAAGTCTGCACGTCGCAAGGCAGCCCATTCAGATACTAAGGCAGGGTATTTTACCATGTATATGAGTTTACTGATTGGGGTCTAAGGTGGTCTAAGGTGGATCTAAGGAAGCAACTGGAAGGTGTTGGGGACCCCTCACTGCCTTGGGATTGTCTCTTGCCTTCTCACTTCCCACCAAATACCACAACCATTCTTGGTGTCCGTTTACGCACCTTTCACCTGGTGATGCTCCCAGCAGTTGCACTGAGGGTTAAATGGGGGAATGATGATCGTTAAAGAACCTTGCCATGCCTGGTGCTGGGTAAGTACTCAATCTCCTACTCCCCTGCCCCTCAGAGTTCCCTAGGCAGTGTTCTCAGGTCCACCCCCCACAACCTCATTATCACCTGGGCACTTGTTGGACCGGCACATACTCAGGTGCCACAGAGGTGCTGAATGGGCACCCTGGGTGTGAGGCCCGAAGTCCGTGTTTACAGTGCTCCAGGTGGGCTCGCTCTGTTTGAGAACCGGTCCCCTAGCCCATGTTTCTGGGGATGGGTTTGTTTACCTTGGATGTGGTTTTTGTAGGACTGCTGGTCACTCACAGAACTCGCCCGCTCCACTGTTAGAAGAAGGGTATTGAAAAAGGCGGCTTTTGGATTTCTGAGCTGTTGGAAGAACAGGATGACATTGAGTGAAAAGGTCTATTTATATTTATGTTGCAGTCAAAAAGCACTTTTAATTCAGCTTATCAAAGTTCATGCAGTTAGCATCCATTTTCCCCCTGAATTTCAGGTGTCCATATTCACTATTACATAATTTATACTTTCTGTTTGAGCTAAAAAAGCGATTGACCACATTCTTTTCTAACTCTAGGGTCCTGCCTTCTTATTCCCGAGTGATAGTTGATGGCTGGGGGTCTGAAACCCAGATGATTTGCCCCCAGACCTAACAGGAAAAGTAGAGTGATTCCAGGACTACCTGCAGCTGCGATTTTAGACTCAGTGAAATTCTCCTGGGCCTACCATTCCTGATTTTCTTTCTTTTTTAAAAAGCTGCTACGGAATATTAAAAAAACAAACACTGCAATGATTTAAGTCTCGATCCAGGGCATCAGTGGTATACTGGGAGGCCAGGGGCCTCAGTCGATGAGACACTTCAGATACCGTGTGACACGTGGCGTCACCAGGACTCGGCGGGAACCTGCCCACTCCACACCAACCAAGTTGTGCTTCAGCTGATTCTGGTGTGGAAATTACCCGCCCCCCAAAGAAAAGTCCTAAGAATGCTTGACATTTACAGGGGTTCTGCCACAGTCTGCAGTTTCTTTAACAAGTGCATTCACAGATTTTAAGGATGTGGTCATTTCTAACTCGTATTTAGACAGTGCAGGAGTACAAATATAGTCTTTAATGGTATATTATGGTGATGGGTATACGGAGCATAATGACTCTCAAAAGCAGAAGTCTCATTTTTATCATTTTTAAACGTGTTCAACATCCAGACGTATGCTCATCTGTGAAGACAGTGGTAGGGCATGACCACGGAGAATCTTTTTCTCTAAGGCTGAGTTGCTTTTCACACTTACTCTCTCTAGGATCCCAGAAGAGTGGCATACATGACAAGATTTTTTTTTTCCTTTTTGGCTAATTAGGACAACTAAAAGTAAACGTCCAATTATGGAGTGATGAGTCTAGTCTGGCTCAGTTTCTCTTCTTTAAGGGGACCGAAGCTAGAAGAATGTATGTTGAAAAGAAGACCAGTGTAAGGCAAGTTCCAATTTCTAGGAGAAGATGAAGTAAATCCTCTTGGCTTTACAGATTTTTACCATGTGTGTAAGAACAGAAAATAGGGTCAAGGATTGTTTTATCCTTTCACTTTGAAAAACAAGAACATAGGCTGAGGAAATAGCAAGACCTGGTTTCTACTTTTAGATCAGTCTCCAAAATACTGAGTGTTCTTTGAAATAACTAAAGACTTGAGTGAAGAAAAAAGTGAGGGACTAACTTCAATTTAGCTCTGGAAGAACCCTTCCTTCAAACCATGGCCCTTTTAGCTGCTATTCAATCTCTCATTCCCTCGTGGTCATATTTTGGCTCCCATTCTTCATGACAGGGGTAGGGGTCTTTCTCCTGGTCTAGACCACAAAAGCCTCAAGATGTCTGTTGGGGACCTGCTGGGGTCCTATATGGGCATCCTCCAGGTGGAGGTGGACTGGGAGCCTGGAGATGGGGGCACAGGTAGCAGACCTGTGAGGTTGTTGTACTAGACATTGGAGAAGATCTGATAGAAAGCCCAAGACTTCATATGACCTGGGGCAAAGCCAATGGAGCCAGCAAGATGGAACACCTGCTCTTTACAAAGCATTCCCCTTTCTATTTGGCTTCCTGTAATTTCTGTGTTTATTTCCTTTTAGTATTTCATGATGTCTTTATGAGTCAGCTATGCTAGGCAGAAAGGAGATACTGGGTTTTTGGCAGAGACTAAAGGAGAGAACAGTAATTGAAGCAAGAGAGAGCCCCTGATGAAGGAGAAACTTAGGGACTGTTTGAAAGCACATGGTTGTGATCTCCAGGAGAACTTCAGTCCTGTGCTAGGTATAGTATCATTGTATATAAATGGGCCAAGTTATTCTCTTGTAGGTGGTTTGCACTGGACCCCATGGAGTCCTTTGTAGAGGAAAGAAGTACCAGCTGCTCCAAGAAAATTTCTTAAAAGGAAGCTTGAGGGTATTTTATAGTGCCCAGTGTTGGGGTGTAGCAATGAAAACTGTAATGTCTGTTCTGAACTTGGGGAAAAATGGCGTGAGACTGTGTAGCCAGGTCTGTCATTGGATGATGTGTCGTTGACTCTTTAAAAAAAAAAAAAAAAAAAAAACAAAGAAGAGAGCCTAGAATGTTATCTTGGGATCCACATGAACCTATGTGGCCTTGAACTCTGCTGTCTTCCTGGACTGTGCTGTCAGGACTTCCCTGATAGACCTCAGTACTGCTCCTGGAATAAAGATCTGGTGCCCTGGCTGTGGAGGGTTCTCGTGGATAGGGGTGAGTTCAGGAGAGCAGACAACACTCTGCAGTGTGCATGACCTGAGTCACCTGAGGAGAGCTGGCCAGATTCTGGTCGTACCTTCATTCTGGTTTCAGAAAAACATGAGCAGGATCAACTAGTGTAGGGTTGGAGTGTAGGGCAGTGATCCCCAATCCTGGTGTACATCTGAATCACCGGGCACATTTCCAAAATGCATCTTCTGGGCCCCACTCCAAACTCAGGCAGGTCTTGGTTGGAAAGGACCAGGATTTAGCATAAACTTTAGGGTCAAATAGTCCTAGGGTTGAATCTCAGCTCCAAACACCCTTACTAGTTGGGTGACCTTGAGCAAGTTAGTTAACCTCTACAAACCAGTCTCTTTATCTGTGGGCAAAGGACAAATAATCCTATTCATAGAGTTTGGGGATGAATTAAATGAAATGCTTGTAAAATGCTTAGCTCAATGCCCGTCCCATGCTAATCATTCAATAAATATTACCTATTACTATCTTAACCGAAATGTGCATGTCACATGGCTCTCGGTGCTGTGGGAGTGTGCAAAGGAATTATAGAAATAATGCTCCCTATCCTGACAGGTATACGATGTAGGTGGCTGAGGAAAGCAAGTACACACAAATATTTGGTGAGCTTTGGGAGAAGAGGGGACATTGTGATGAGGTTGAGATTGCTGGAAGATGCCAGAAGGACATGGTCTGGACCTGCGGGTGTCCAGCGTAGTGCCGGTGGAAGTGAAGAAGGCAGTGCCTTGAGAGCTATCTCAGAGCAAGCGTCAGAGGGGCTTGCGATGAACAGAGCTGCCTTCTGATGATGTCAACATGTCTAATGCAAGGCTCTGACTAACTGCTATTTATAGTTGCTTCTATTCAAAAGCTTGTTTATACTGCTGGAAATTGTCAACAGGGTGTAGTGGAAGGAGCTCAGTGCTCAGTCTCACCTCCTGAACTCTTGTCCCAACTCTGCCTGAACTCACTGAGTGACCTTAGACGAGCCACTTCATTCTGAGGCCTCAGCTTCCTGGTTGTGAGGACAGGGGTCAGGCGACTGCCAGGGGTCTTCTGGCTCCACCACTAACCACCCAACAAATGTTTATTGCACTTCCTTTCCAAAGCACTTGTTTTGTGCACCCTTGATTTTCAGTTCCTGGTGCTGTGTAAAGATCCATTGTTCGGTGGAAGACTGTGTGTTTTGCTGATTTCTTGCTCGCAATTCAGATTCCTATGAAGTTAGCAAAGCCAGAAGTTTCCACTTACAAGAGCGTTCTTGTTTTGTTAGAATGGCACAGAAAGTCTACTCCATTATGCTTTTGTGTGATTTCTAGTCTCAAGAAGCTAATGTCATTCTGGAAGATTAACATGGGAACATCTTAGCACATCGTTTCTCTGCTCTAGTTCCAAGTACTGGTAGTCCCCAACCCATAAACAGCAGACTTCGGATGATCTGTACCCACAAGTTGGTATTATCTTGGATGTCAGATAGAGCCTTCATCTTCTGCTGCAGAACTATTGGGAAACTTTCAATTCAGAACCCCTAGGAGGCATTCAACTTCCACTTCAAGACCTTCATTGCTTGTCTGCTCTGGGCCTGGCCCTCTTCTGTGCCTTGGGGGTCCACGAATTGAGCTAAACAGGCAATAATCCCTGTGCTCATGGAGCACGTGTTCTAGGGCCATTAGTCTGGAAATGTGCCCACCCTGTTGCCCCAGGTGAGGAATAACCTGGGACAGGTGTCTAGGACTGTCTTCCTTTATCTGCGATCGCCTCCCCCAGCCCTCTGGGGGTCTTGCACGTGACTGTGTGGGGAGATGAAGCTGTGGAAACTACATGCACTTTTACATAAACAGTAGAACGTGTGATTGTTAGGTACTTGTGGTATACTGCCAAAAATAGCCCCTGATTCTCCTGTCCTTGTGGCAAGCTCCGTTGAAATATGACTTTGCCACACCCTTGGTCAGGAGGTGGAGTCATTTCTCAACACCAGGAAGTCCAGACTGGTTTTGTCCCCACCTTTGACCAGCAGAACGCAGCATGAATGTCATTACAGAGTTCTGAGCCAAGAGGTTTCACCGCGCCCACTCTTGCTCACTCTCTCAGGATGAATAACGCCTGAGGAAGAAGCCTTCTTGAGGCTGGGTGGCCATGTGGAGCAGAAATAAGCCTTGTGGCCGAGGAGCCCTAGGCCAAACCAGCCCCGTCTACCAGGCCAGTGAATGAGGCCGTCACAGACCACCTAGTCCCGCCTCCTGACAAAGGGATACAGCGTCAGTGGGCTGTTCCAGCCTACATCTCAAGACACTCGCCATCAGCATCAGCACACATGGTTTTGTTATCAACAATCAAAAATTGTAAAGATTTTATTAATGCAGATATTAATATAATTCCCATTTGTTATGAATTGAATAGACTTTGTAACATTGGCTTTGGAAATGCCTTTCACATTTTTAAATCGCCCACCTAGAGACAAGCTTTTGGAATAGAACCACCTAAGCTGTGGTGACTGGTTGTGCGTGTTTTGTTGAGGGAGGGAGAGATTAACTCAGCAAATGTGACACTGCAGCCATCGGATGGTAAAAACTTCCTAGGGTACGTGAACCAGCTTCGTATGGATGGGGATGGCTGGATGTACTTGGGAAGGTGTGGGTTGGAGCTGACCCTGGCCAGGATTTGGACAAGTGTATATTTATTGAACAGAGTCTTTCTTTTCTCCTTACTAGAAGTACTGGTGGAAGTCATGACTCAGTAATATCAGTCCAAAGTGCAGAATGGAGATCTGTCCCCATAAATTAAACAGAAACATGGCAGGGCCATTGCACACACTTTTTCCTCTTTTCCAGAAATTGTGGGGTTTTTATTTAATTCAGATGGAGGTCTGGGAATATTTTCTGTGGACAATTGCTTTATAAACACCACTTTATTAATGCCCTTGCTAATAATACCTCCCATAAAGGAACAGTCAGAGCCAGCATGGTCCCAGATTGCTTTATCGTGAGGGTTTTATTTTAACCATGTTTTATGAAGTGGCCTAAAGATGACACCCAGCTGTGATGGGAAAATTTGGGGAATTGCACGTGTTAACTACATGGCTCAGTAGATACCTGTTTGGATCAGTGGATGAAAGCACCTGCACACTACTCTGAAGAAATATTGACAGAATTTATTAGTCACAAAGTTAGAATGAGTAAAGCAAGTTTTAAAGTAAATATGTACAATGTATGTGATCTCAATGAGAAATCATTCCATAGAAGGCGATACGATTTTCTATGGAGATGATTTCTGGGGGGGCTGGGGAAAAAAAGACATAGTTTGCTTTATAATTGCTGTATGCTACCCACCTTGATGACCAGCAGACCACCCCAGACGTCGGTGGCTTTAAAACAATAAAGGCATTATCACTCATGTAGTCTGCAGGTCACATGAGGGCTGGCCAATTTCACCTGAGTGCCGCTGGGCACCTGGGTTTCTTATTGTGAGGCCAGGTGTCAGCTCTGCTTCACAAGCCACTCATCCTCCTCAGACCAGGTGGCCAGTGTGGGCCTGTCCTTTCCAGAGCTGGTGAAAGCCCAAGAGGGCAAGTGGAAACACCTAGTCTGGTTTTTTTGGAGGCGTGGAACTGGCATGTTGGCATTTCTGCTTCATTCTATTGGCCACCACAAGTCACATGGCTGAGCCCAAAATCAGGGACAAAGAAACATACTTGACCTTTATGGGAGGAACCCCAAAGTCATATGAAAAACATCATGGTTACAGGTAGGGGTGAAAAATTGGGGCCAGTAATGAAATATACCACCTTATTCATGTGGCTCTTAAGGCGATCCCAGACTTGCTAAAAATGTACAAACATGAATTAGATTAGCAGCGGTAAAGAAAGAATTTGGGGATACTTTGGTCTTTTTACAACTTAAAGGCACCTGTCCTCCTCCTGTACCAGGGGTGGCAGATTTCAGCTGGTCGGCCTTATCCTGTGCATGACTCACCTTCATACATAGTGTCTCACTGGAACAGAGCCATGCCTGTGCGTCAGTGTTTGTGATGCATGTGGCAGCTCTGGCCCTGTCGCAGGAGTTGATGTGAGCGCTTGTGCCAGAGACTGAATGGCCCATAGAGCTGGACGTACGCGTTGCCTTGCCCTTTACAGAGAGTTTGAGAGCCCTGTTTTATACAAGGCAACTGAACAGTTGATGCACAGCAAATTCAGTTTCCGTCTCCACCTCTGTGCCCTCCTCCAGCCCCCCAGTTCCTTTTAGGGTTACATTCTTGTTCTTGTGGGTCTTTGTAACAGATAAAATGGGTGGATGGAATGACGCTGGCACCTGGATTGTGGCAGTGGCAGCCAGTCCAGTTTACGCCCCTAAGCTATAACCCTGAAACCAAAGCGTAGGAGCCAACAAATTGCAGCCTATAGGACATGCAAATGAGAGAGCCAGGTGCTACTCTGGCCTTGACCGTAGTGTGGAGGCTCTGTGGGTCATTGGAGACGCTGGACAATAGGGCGATTGTTCTTGTTCTGCCGAAGACGATCTGATTGCTCTTTCTGTAGAATGGAGTGCAAACCCTCTCTCCTCTGCTCCCAGGAGGAGCACTGCCCACCACGGTCTGCTCAGACCCCCTCCACCCCCCCCACCCCAGCAGCTTGGTGCAGGCCCAAGCCCCCGGGTCAGCATGGAGGCATACGGCTTCTTATTGCCCCCTTTTTTAAAATTAATAAAAGGGCTTTTTTTGGCAAAATATTAGAAGATTTAAAAGAAAGAAAACTATATATTATACCTGTCACCTCCCTAGCATGTATTTATAGTGGTTTTTCTCAATCAGGTAGGAATTTATATGTTTTAAAAACAATCTTGATAGAAATACGGGACATGCTTACAATTAATGTTCCACAAAAGAAGATCATACAGAATTGCAGCCAGCACACTGTTGCAACCATGCAGTAAATGTGTGTACGTCTGTAGTAGGTAGACTAAGGTCCCCCAAAAGACGTCCACGTTCTAATACCAGAGGTGTTGATTGCATTACCTTTCGTGGCAACAAGTCCTTTGTGGATGTGATGACACAAGGATCTTGAGATGGAGAGATTACCCTGGATTATCTTGGTGGGCCCTCTGCGAGTAAAGCTAGAGAGGTCAGAAAAGGGTATGGAAGCAGAGGCTGGAGGTCTGCCCTGTAAAGATGGACCAAGGGGCCGTGAGCCAAGGAATACAGTGTCCCCTAGAGGTTGGACGAGGCAGGAGACAGAGGCCTCCCGAAGGACACAGCCTGCCAGTGCCTTGATGATAGCTTGTCAGAGTCCTGTGGACCTCCGACCTGTAGAGCTGAAGATGATAAATTTGTGTTTTTCTAAGCCACTAGGTCTGTGCTATTTTGTTAGAGTAGTAGTGGAAAACCAACACAGCACATATAACTGGAAGGAAAGATATTTCCAAATAATAGTTGGAAGTTATTTTATGTGTTTTAGTTGGCGAGCGTATTCTGATTGGGTGGATGCTAAGTTTATTTTGGTTGGGTGGTGAAGACTAAGAGGCAGCCAGGGACCTTTAAATGTTAGGGGGGGAGGGGAAATGGTAGAATTTGAAGTTCAAGATCAAGGAAATGATATATAACCCTAAGAAAATTGTTCTCTGGTTCAGGTTTTGCTGTGTCAGGGTGGCAGATAGCCTTAATAGGAAAGCCAGTTTCTTTTCTTTTTTAAGCCTCTTTCTGGTTTTAAATAGACTTTTTGAGCTGAAATGTCATCTTTGATTACTATTGATATCCTTGTAATTAAGATCTTTGCAAAAGTTTGAGTGCAAGCATTAAGCGAAAACAGTTACAGATTTCCATCAAGTTCTGTAAAGTGGCCATGACATTCCGTAACTTAGACGTTATGTTAAATATCACTCTTCTCTCCCTCCCTGCTTTGTCCCCCTGTTTCCAAGTTATAAGAAGCTGCTGTGAGTTAGGCTAGCTGCTTGCTTCCCCAGCTCCGGCGTTCCATAAGTCATTTCATGGTCCTGCCTCTCCTCTCCCAGGGTCATGTGGCCTGGCAGAGCCTGGGTCCTCACTGGTAAGGGGGGCACCTCCCACACTTGTTGAGCTCTTCGTTGTGGGGGAGTGGCCCACGGGTTGAATTCCAGAATCCCATAGTTATCTTTGCATTTTCTGCCACAGGTAAAATGAGATTTTGAACATTTTCATGTGTCCCAAGGCTAGTTTTACATATTTTGAGTAACTCAGTGATGATCACTCTGACAGTGCCCTTATGGATATCCTCTACATGGCTCATTTTGTCAGTCCTCATGTCAGGTCCTCAATATTGTGGTCGGTTCGTGGCTTGGCTGGATAAATCAGAGCCAAACGCTCTTCTAAAGCCTCGGAATCAGCTGCAGAGTATCCTGCCTGATGGTGCGCAGGCGAATCAAATAGACTTGATATTTCCGCTGACTCACTCCATATCCGTTCCTATGCTCCTTCTCTGCCCTCCCAAATCTGCAATACACAGTAAGGAAAACTGAGTCAGAGAGATCGAACTCCTTCCAATCCCTGCGGACCAAATTAGGAACCATGCTCTTGGCTTTGACTTGGCAATGTAAAGTTCTTGGAAAGTAAATGATGTTGATTTGGCTCCTGCCCCAAGTTCAGTTCCCTCTCATTCCCTGCTGCATAAGATATCCTGGCTAAAATTGGTTTATTCTGATCCTTTCTGTCTTAAAGTTCATAAAATATTTTCAACTCCAAAGTCGGGGATGTAAGCCGAGTACATTTATTCCAAATGAGACCATCTTGTCAGCTGAGAGGTGGAAAGAGGGATAAACATACAACTAAATTTTAATTAAGCTGAAGACCATGACCCAGACTGACTCACACAGATACAGCGGGCAGAATGAGCTCCACCACTCAGCATAGTGTCACCGAGGTGCCCCCAAACAGGGTAACTGAAAACTACTTGGGCAGGAATTAAATATCAAATAACATGTTTTCCAGCCACTGAGGTGGCGGCTGCAAAGAGCAGAACAGGACCTCTGCAGTTTGTTGCCTGTTTGACAGCCCCCAGAGTGTTCTCAGTTTCCACGAGGGAGAAAATGGCGGTCTGCCCGGCATCTTTTGTTCTCTGTTCGGAGAAGTGAGGGAAGTGATGAGCCCCAAACCCACTGGGTTTTTGGTTTGGGGTTTGTTGTTGTTGTTAGAGGGATGGACTAGTGGGGCTCAAGCCCAGGGGCTCCCTGACCCTCTCCCAGGCACCTGGAAGCCAGGCGGGAGAATCCGGGACACCTGTCTCAGGTTTCTGTGCTGTGCCTGTACGACCTGTGCTGGAAATGCTACCCTCCCTCCCCCAACTCTCTAAGGGGGTGCTATCTGGGCAAACGCTGGAGAGCTAGAGAAAAATCACCTTTGCGCTCTCACCTCGCCCTGGCTGTGGAACACGCAGCCAAGCCCCTCACCTGCCTGCCTGTCTGTCAGTCTCCCTCTCCCTCCCACCCCCTGGGCCCTCCCAGGTCCTTCTGACAACATGCAGTGACTTAATTGATTACCTAGATTTTTGTTGACAATTAGGAGCTTTTCAGTAACATTCACTGCCCCAGTGGGACTCTTTGCTGGCTCCTGTTCACTCAGCAAACACTTGAGTGCCGGGCTCCAGGAAAGCCTGCGATTAAATGGGCCTGGGACTCGCACCCCAGGAAGCCAGGACAGTCAGCCTACTGTTCCTTTGTGCAGTGGAGACCAGCTGAGAGGCAGCTGCAGGTACGTCAGGATCTGCAGCCTGGGAGCCAGCCCCACCTCCCCCCAGGACTCTGTAGACCAGTGTTTCTCAGCCCTGACTGCACCTTCAAATCACCCGAGGAGTTTTTAAAAGGAGGGCCCAGGCCTGGCTGATCTCCAGATCAATTAAATCCACATCTCTGAGGTAGTGGTTTGCGGCTCCAGTGTTTTCTCAGAGCCCCCCAGCTGACCCTGATGTGAAGCCGGAGCTGAGAAGCCTGGCTGTAGACTCAGTTATTTTTGCTTGTCTGTGAGGGGAGAGTCAACTCCTTTCATGGCTGATGTCAGGAAGTAGAAGTTGCCACTGAGGGGTTGGTTCCCTGGGTCTTTCCTGTCCTTATGGTGTGACTGTTTCAGGTGAGGTGACCTGGCCCATGTTTCCATGTTAACAGTGGCCTCCTGTCTTCACCATCTGCCTGTATGAGGTTAGCCCTCTGTGCTCAGCAGGAACAGCAGCAAAGCGAGGTTCAGGGTCAGGCCTCTCTCTCCAGCACTCCTTTTCATGCCATCTCTTCCTCAGCCAGTCTCAACCTTTAGGGCAGCAAGTGGAGCACACAGAGACCACCCATCATGGGTGCCCACAAGTCCCTGCTGAGCAACCAGGATACAGAGAAAGTAGGCTTTCTTCTTAAAATGATCTAATTGATGCTTAACCTCCCCAGACCTCACAGTCTGGAGCCTGCATTTCCAGTGGTGGGGTCTGATTTCTCGGAGAGGAGCTGCATGTTCCGGCGCCTGGGCCGGGGAGCGAGGCAGCCATGCGTCCCCACCCAGCACCATCTTCCGAGCCTTCCCTCTGTGCACTTGCTTCTGCATAATTTAGCTCCTTCGCTGCTGGAGCACCGTGTTCCACTTCTAAGCCGGGTGAATTTCCAAGAAGGAAAACTGCAGATGGCTTTGCCCCTGGGGATGAGTTCTTCCCCTGCCCCTCCCCCAACCAAGCGACTCACTTCTGGTAAAGACCTGGCTCCAGCTTGAGTTCCTGGGGTCTCTCTTTCTACCACCTTTGTGCAGAAGGAATTACAGAGCCAGTGGAGGGCTTTTAAAAGTCATGTGACAATTCATTAGCTTTTTGCTGGTTGTTTTTAACCAGACTCAATTCTTTTTTTTTTTCTTTTTAAGTACCATTGATGCACTCCCCACCCCCCAAGCCTCTATTTGTCTTTTTAATTGACTTACAACCCCACCATCTTTCCCCCCTCTCAGTGTGGGATAAAACCTCAAGGACCAGCTTGGACTTGTGTTCTCACCCACCAATGGATGAGCTGGCTTTGCTGTTGGTGGCTGTGGCCAAGTCCCCCACCTGCCTTTCCTGAAGATCAGCCATCTAGAACTCCCTCCTGGAGGGCGCCGAGGCTCAGATTATGCCCAGCAACTCACCCGAGGCTGTGGGTGGAGTCAGTCTGCACACGCGGACGACCCACTGCGGTGGCCTCTCAGCACGACACAGCCACACCTGCTTCCCTGCATCTGTGCTTAAACACAACGGTGCCTTACACACTCAGCCACACGCCCACCCTTTGAAAATAAGCTTTGAGGCCTACGAGATTCAAACATCAGAGCTTTTTATGATGTGTTTTAGCTAATAACCATTTTATTCTCGTACTTCGCTCCTTACTAAGCAACACTTAATGGGCTGCCCCCAAATGTGCAGAAAAGTGATAGGCTCTTATTTCACGGCATCAGCCATTTTTCTTCCCCAACACCTTCTCTTAACCAGTGTAACTGCGGTCTGCATTTCCTCTGCTCCCACGTTCACTGTTACTTCAGACAGGACATGCCTCTCTCTAGCCTCTAGAAGGCAATAGCGCCCTGGCCACACCCTGTGTCCTTTCTTGAAGCCCAGTGGTTTGCTTCATGCTAGCAATTCGGCCCTGTGACTGGGAACACATCCTGTCCACGGCTGGGAGTCTGCACGTTAACAACTTGGTTTATAATTAACCTTAACTTGGCTGAACAGAGGAGGTCTGTTATAAGGACCAGCCTTCTGCTTCCTCTTGAACTACAGACCAGTTCGCCCATCGTGTTTTCCCTCTAAGGCTTTATTTAATCGGGTGCCCCATGGGTCAGCCATGAGCGGCCCAGACAGGTCCAGACGACGTTCCTCATGCTGCCTCCCACTCTGGCTGGGCAGAATCTTTTCCCCTTCAAGGTTCCTACTCAAAGAGGCCGTTGTCAACTTAGGAATGCCGCCTTTGACAGCTCAGGCTTATTTCTGCCACAGCAAAGGAATCTGTCCCCCTGAGGAGGCCGCTGGAAAGGGCAGCCCAGATAGCCCGCTTCTCAGGCATTTAAACGAGTCATCCGAAGATGGCTGGACTCCGTGGGGCAGAAGTGACCCTTTCGTTCTTTAACACACAAGTATTTATCGAGCTCTGCCTCCCTGGAGAGGTGGGAGGCAGATCCTTGAGTTCCAGTCTAAGTTTTCCTCTATCAAGAGTCAATATGAAGATCACGAGCTTTGCTGATCCCACACCCCCCACCACCCCAATTAGAAAATGACTGGTTTTCAGGATCTTGACCTTGACTGGTTTCTTCCCTAGTGGAGCTGACCGGAATTTTGTGTCAGAGCCGAAGTTTCAGACTCACGCCTTCCTCTTGGATGGGAACTGTGCTGGGCTCGGTGTTTCTTCCTTCTGAAGGGTGCGCAGTTGGGGCCTCCGGCACATGGGGGGTCTTCTGTTGATTCTCGGTCAATCTGACAGAGGTTTCATTTTATTCCTACATGTCTGGCTGCCTCTTGAGTTTTGTATTCTGAATATTAAAAATCACAGGTTGATCTCTCTGAACTGGGGGCCAAATGTTCATGGATAATAAGTGTCTAGCAGGAGGGCAATGGGCGAATAAACTTGAAGACGCAATAGTTTGGCCCGTGCCCGGATTACTGTTACTGACCGTGAACTGAAGGGACATCGCCTGGCAAACTTATGCTTTCTCGTGGTGTATGGTCATTTTATTGATCCAAAGGGTAATGATTTGAGTATATTCCAGTTTCATGAGATCCAAGTGCAAAGGGTGCCACGCTACCGTCCGTCACGTACGCCAGCACCATCCTGAGTAAGCGTGGGCAGCACTCCGCATGCATGTGTTACAGTCCCAGTACCCTCCTCGGTCCTCTAGGTGAATTGCTTCCTCGAATCCTCCCCAGGCTCTGAGACAGCCCTCTGGTCACCTTTGCTTTTCAGCTGAAGCTGTGACTTAGCGACGTTTAGTAGCTCATCCATGGTTTGGTGAGTGACCGCCACGATTTCCACACTTAGAGTCCAATTTTCAAATTCCCACTCATAACTGCTCTTCACTGTCCGTCTACACTGCTTCTTTCTTGCCACGCGTATTTTACCAGATGGCGGCAACTCCCGGAGGATGAGGCCTGCTTATAATATTCTTGAGTACAGACAGGCCGTCTGCTGGTTGATTGATGCTGTCTGTTGGGCCATGGGCTTTTCCCTCAAGCCAGCATGTGGCAGGAGAACTGTGTTGATGTCTTGCAGGTTAGTTAATGAACCCTAAACAGGCAGGGCAGCTTCTTTCACTTGCTTTATCTTGAACTCACATCTCCTCACCTGTTGGCAGGTGTCCCCTCAGCTCTGTGCTGGCCCAGCTTCTCAGGCCTGGCGCTCTCATCAGGGTAGGAGGTGCACAACCCAGCTCTGAAGGGGTTTCTGCAAACTGTCTGGGCTACAGACACCTTTTCTTGGCAGCTGGTCCCTGGCCCCTGTTTGCTCTGTCCCTCCCTTCTGAGCCCCTGTGAGCCCCTCCACTGGTCCATCATCTTCAGCTTTTTCTCTCAAAAAGGGAGAAAGAGCTACAGGATCTCAGGGTCTTGTGAGACCAGAGTCTTGTAGTCCATCCCCTCATTTTAAAGAGGGGCCCACGCAGCTGGGTACTTGCGTCTTCCAGGCCAGATCTCCAGTCTGCTGGCTCACCCTCCTTTATACTAATATGCCTGCATTTAGCCCTGGCCAGTGTGGCTCAGTTGGTGAGAGCACTGTCCCGTAACCCAAGGATTACGGGTTCAATTCTCGGTCAGGGTAGGTACCTAGTATGTGGATTCAATTCCCGATCTGCATGCGTATGGGAGGCAACTGACTGATGTTTCTCTCTCACATCAATATTTCCCTTTCTCCCTTCCTCCCGCTAGAAAGCAATGAAAAAAATGTCCTCGGGTGAGGAGGGGGGGAAAAAGCCTACATTTAAGCAAAAGTGAAAACTGAGGCCAAAAATAGCATCATGCTGAGAACATATTGGGCAGTCAGCTTTTATTTTCTTCCCCTCCTCACCCCTGTGGGTGGTGGTGACTCGCCTGGACCCTGGGTAGCTCTCAGCTCGGCCCACTGGTATTTATGTATTCACAATCTTTGTTTCTTACCTGGGTTTTGAATCACTGTTTTTTAAAGACACTTTTTTTTTTCTTTTTTCTCTTTAAAAACCATTTTTGCATGTGTCCCACTTTTCTAATCCTGGCATTTATTTCTTGCAGTCCCCTCAGCCTGCTGCTAATCACAGCCCTGAATGAGAGCACTGTTGTGGTATTGAGATGCCCTGATAGGAAAATGTCTCTGAGCTATCCGTCTGGTGGCTAGAACCTTCCGTCTGAATCCAGTTGTCTGGTACCCGAATAGATCCTCTATTGATCAAGGAAGGCTCATTTACAGAAGAACCCCAGAGAAACACACAGACGGGAAAATAAAACCCACAGGGAAGTGCTGTGTGCGATTACAACATCTATTAGATTATGCCGTCCGGGCAAAGAAGGATAATACAAATTAAAATATCTGGGATGTTATTAGAACAGTGTTTAACATGGTCAGCTTCAGAGTCAGAAGAACCTGGCTTGACGTGGCTTCTCCACATCAAGCTTCTGCACCCCTGGGCTTCTTGCTGACCCCCTCCGAGCCGTGGAATGGGGTGCTGATTCCACCATGACCGGGGCAGCAGCAGTAGCAGCTCTTGCTGCCAGGACCTCAGACATTGCTGAGAATACACTTAAGTGCTGTGCCTTCAAAGGTTTGTCATGGGGCTTCAAAGGGCGAACACATGTGAGTGCTCTGCACAGATCTCAGCTCACAGCAGGGTCAGGGCTGAGCTTGCTTTCTCCCTGTCCCTCCCCATATGCCTTTAAGTAGTCAGGGGGATGTCCAATACCTTTTAGAAAAAATTCCACTAAACGGAGTCCAGTAGAATTTTGTGACTCAAGAGCAATGCGCCTTAAATTTTCTGGCATGTTACTGAAAAGGATCACCTTCCTTCCCAGGAATTCAGGAGGTTCACCTTTTCCGTCGGTTAATTCACGTGTATGCAGATAAGCCACATGCATTCCCAGGCAGAGAAGAAATGTGGTCTCTCATCATCTTTGCATTGTTTCTACCTGGCGTGGGGATGCCCAAAAGCCACGACGTTTCTGTCTACCTGCGGTTAGTCGTCGGGAGAACACTGTGGACGACAGTCTGCAGGTTCCCATCATGTGGGCACTATTGCTCTGCATGCTTACAGTGTGTTGCTGTTTGTCTGCGACCTTGACAGGACTGACCTTTTCTCGCCATCATCACCTCACCAATTGGGAAATGAGTCAAGAAATTTTAATTAAGGAGTGGGTTGGGAAGGAATTGGGAGGGCCTGAGTTTCTACCCCTCAGCTGGGCGGTGGGTGGGAGCTTCAGAATCTGTAGAATCTCACACTTTTTTTTAAACCAGCGTTTTGTTTTGTTTTGTCTCCTGGTAAATTAGAATCCCTGCAGGTCAACCTTTTATAGAGCACTTGCAGGGGCAGGTTGAATAAGATAGAGCTATTATCCTTGAGAAGCCTATAATCTAGGAATATGGATTATTTTGGAGATGAATCAATTTATATTTGACAGATGATCGTTAAATTCTTAATTTGAACTTGCCACCTGAAGCTTTCAATTAAAATGTTGCATATTTAATTAACAAAAGATTAAACATAGAGTACCATGTGACCCAGCAGTTTCGCTCCTGGGTGTATGCCCCAGAGAGATGAAACCTTTGTACTCGAATGTCCATAGCAACGTCTTCCAACATATCCACAAAGTGGAACTGACCCAAATGGCTATCAACTGATGAACGAACAAGTAAAATGTAGGCTATCCTTACAATGGAATATTACTTAGCCATAAAAAGGAGGGAAGTACTGATACGTGCTATAACATGAATGAACCTTGGAAGAGTTATAAATGAAAGATGCCAGTCACACGAGACTACATATCATTCCATTTACAGGAAACGCCTAGAGTCAGCACATTCGTGCCCAGGGACAGAAAGCAGATGAACAGTTGCCCAAGTTTTGGGGTCAGGAAAAGGACAGAGGTCACGACTGCTGATGGGTATGGGGGATTCATTTGGGGGGAAAGGTTCTAAGATAAGACTGCGGGATGTTTGCACAACCTGTGAAAGTAATAAAAATCCTTGAACTGAATACTTCACATGGGCGAATTGTACATGGTGTGTGAATTTTATCTCAATACCAAGAAGAGTTACCAAAAAGAGTTGTGTAATTTCCACACAAACCTACTTACTATGAAAAGACCATATGCCTACACAGCCTGCCCCCAAAAGCTACGTCGTTGACTTGGATATTTAAATTGACAGCAAGACAAAATAAACCAAAATGAAGTGAATTATGTAGCCCCAACATCCCTCCTTTATTGTGATTTTACTGTTCCAAGTTCCCAAGGGTTTCGAAGACAGCAACAGTGTGGTCCTCGGTGGCCCTATGTCATTCTACTTACAATACACACTGGGAAATAACATGTAAAATGTGGACCCCATTCCTGTCTGGAGCATTTTATTAAGCACTGACCTGGACTATTGAGAAAGATTCTGGACATGAATTTTATAGCCTGCCAACCACCTACTTGGAGAACATTGCAGAGCTTCAACTTCTCCCCACCCCTGTCTTCCTTGAGATTCTGCAGTTTAAGGCTTTACATCTCGTTGTTGCAGCAGTGAGCAGAACTCATTCTCCACAGATGGAGCTGCATCGTTCTTCCGACCATTAACCCCCGAGTCTGAAAGAGTGGCCACTCTGAAAAAGCTTATCTGGAGGGCATTGCATCCATAGATACCCAGGAGTGGTGGTGGTTCTTTGTTTTAGCCATCAGTTCTCCCCTCCCACCCAACAGCACCTGTGAACAGAGCTCCCAAGAGGTAGGCGGGTCACTGAGCATGTCCACCGTCCCCCTGTCATCCCCAAATGAAAAACAGACAGTGACACGTTCAGGAGTAATAGAAGAAAGAGAAGCAGTAACCAAAGCTCCGAGAGCACCAGAATGAAAAAGCAGACACTCAGGAATTCAAAACTGAAATGGGACAGAATGGCCACGCCGCCTTTCTGAGGCTCGGTTCACACAGCGGTCACTCCTGCAGGAAGTGCGGTGCTCCAGGCCATGTACCACGGTGACTGAGACTTGGGCTCTGTGTGCAAATCCTTGATCTGTCACTGGCTAGCTCTTTGACCTTGGGAAATCTGCTTAAACTCTGTGCCTCGTTTTTCTGTAAAACGTGGATGACGACAATAGCGCTTTGTCATAGGGATGTGGTGAGGATTTAATGATGCTCACAACAAAGCATAATTGTCTCAGGTGTCCAATAAACAGTGGTGGTGATTGTCACTATTGCGGTCACTGATATTGATAGGCAGGACTGACAGGACAGCTCTCACAAGGGGGAGTTTCCTGTGGGTCCGGGGCAGATGCAGGGGGAGGTAGGTTGGGTAGTTACGAGTCACTTCCCCTGTCCCGCTGCATCCGTTAGATTGAGAACCACTTGGGGCCATTCCCTGCAATGGGGGCTGGATAAGAGTTGTGTGTGGAGGGGTGGGGGACGGGGATGGGGTTGTGTATATAAAAGAACACTCTACCTGGAGAATATCTTCCTGCGGTGTTAACAGTCAAAAAGTACAAGAAAGAACAGATTTCTAACTTGTGAATTATTCTTACATTTCTCTTTCTCAAGCCTGATAACTTCATTATTGAATTTAAGCTTTTCAATTTTAACAAGAATGGTTCATTTTCACCTGAGAGCGTGACACATGAAAACCACATTGTGCCCCTAGACGGTTCTTTTAATTCCAGCCCGAAGGCCTGCGCTTCCCTGTCCTGGATTCCACAGCTCGCTCCAACCTCCCGCACTAATGTAATGCGTAGTCTTAGGTCGCACCAATTAAAGAAGAGTGAAAAGCATAAAACGGTTTTCAAGAAGGTCACCGCACTTAGAAATAGGAATCCAGCATTGCTCATGCGACCAGAGGGAGTTAACAGTAATTTGAAAAATCAGTTTAAACATGCAGGCCTCCCATCTTTTCTTGGAGAAATCACTCTGTGTCTCCTTCAGACAGGGCGTCATGGAGCTGCTGCCTCTGTTGCCAGGAAGGCAAAGTTTTCCCCACTGGGAACCCCAGGCCAGCAAACTTCTGGAAGTGTCTGTGGCAGCTTTGAATGCTGCTATTTAAGAGCTGATGAAGAGGCAGCTTGGAGAAAAACCTCAAAAATAAATACTCTGATTCATCATTGTTGTTCAGGCTTTCCAGCCACCAGAGCCAGCCCAGGGCCTCCGAGACAAAGGGTGACATTCAGCACCGGGAAGGTTCAGCCCAAGTCGGGAGCCCTGACTGTCGGTGAGGGGGCGGAGAGGGAGGCAGCTGACTGCAGAACCCAGAACAGGGCTCCGCGCAGAAGGGACAGCCTGTGCCGGTTCTGCTTCGTGGGGAGGAGTGAGTAATCCAAAGACGGACGTCTTAGAGCGAGGACTGTCTCATAAATAGCCCAGCGCAGTCGGCTGCGTAGCTGCTGCAGTGCGGGGGCTGCAGGCAGAGGCTGGTCTGGAGCGGGACTGCTGCGGGCCTTGCAGCCCCAGATGCTCCAGCAGGCTGCTAGGGCCGCAGTGGCGTCGTGGAAGGCAGGCCAAGCTGCAACATGTGGATTGCGTGCAGACAGTGTCTGGACCTTGGGCCAAGGCGTTTGTTAGACCTGTATCAGATCCCTAGTTCAGCCTTCACTTCTCTGATCCGTCACTTTCTGAATCTCCATCTGTTGTTCCCCTATCTGTAAAAGAGGGGTGACAGACCTCCCTTGTGGAGATTGACTATGATGGCATGTGACAAGTGCATGGTCAATGGTAGTTATTAGTATATCATTTGACCTCTAGGTCTGACATTCATTGGGTGTGTTTCCTTGTGCATTTCACTCTAAACCCTGTGAGCCTCTGTTTTCTCAGCTGGAAAAAAAATGGCAGTCCCTATCCCATCCACCCTGCAGTGAATAAGCCAACAAGACAAGGTATGTGCAAGAGTTTAGTAAAACCCTACAGAGGTAGGAGATGGCTGTCACTGGTTTTCTCTTATGTATCTATTCTCAGGTCATCACCAGCTGGTTAGTGACCGTCTGGGTAGCTACAGGAGAAGGCAAAGCTTTAGATGAGACTCTCAAAAGAGTCTGGTTTGTTTTTTGCAGTAGTTATAGTAAGAGTTTGATGAACTGGGATGTGAAAGCAAGGGTTCGTTTTTAGATTTTTAATCTGTTGTCTGGTATGTTTACGTTGCAGAGGTAAGCAAGAGTTAGCTGAAGAGGACAGTCCAGGGAGGTCTTGTGGAAGGTGCTTGTGCCCGCCCCTCATGTGCTCCTGTCTCTTCTGCTCTTGCAGAGGCTGACAAACCTCTGCAGAGCCAAGGGAAACCAAAAGATTCTGGAGGCTTAGCTCCCTCAATTATTTTTTTCCTCTGTGGCTTAACTTAATTTCTGCGACAAGCAAAGAGCAGTTGACTGGGATTCAAAGCCAGTCTGCCCTTCTGGACTTGGATGTGGAAGAAGAAATAATTCCCACCATCCAAACAGAGGCAAATGCGGAGGCAGCAGATGGCAGCCGCGATCCTGAACGGAGGAATTACATGCGCAGAGTGGAGCTGGCTTCTGATCCACATCTCCCAGCACTTTGGAAGTGCGTGTGACCCTCTGTGCCTGCTGTATACAAAAGCCACACAGTGAGGTGACTTGTTATGCTGAAAATTAAGTAAAAATATTGCCTCTTTATTCGATATTTACGTATCTATTGGGGGGGTTGCAGAAAAACATGTGCCCTGTAAAATGTATAATCATGTTGTTTAAAACTCTTCTGAGTTGGTTCAGATTTTCGATCATTGTATGCTTCTTGGTTATCAATTAAATATCAATGACCTAAGCTTGTATGAGCCCCTGAAATAGTTTTGGGTCTCACAGCAGATTTTTGTAGATACTTTGACCGTATTTGTTCCATGTGAGGCTGATAATGAGGCTCCATGTGGAATCCCATAGAGGGAGTTTAATGTCAGGCACTCACAGCACCCTCAGCTCATGTCGCAATTACTACGATTCTATATAAAGCCACAGGGGAGAAAGAGTCATTCCATGCTTTTAAAACTTAGTAGTTAACATTTAAAGAGTTTATACAGAGTGAGTTAAGCCAAACATAACCTTAAAATGATTACAGAGAGGTTATAAGAAACTATAGTAGACAATGTTGGAACTAGGGTCTTTCTTCTTTTTATTATGTCTCGGATTTCCGTGATGCACTATGTACTTAATTTACTCAGGCCGCATTTGTTAGCATCCTTATGTGCACAAGCTTCGTGTTAGTTCCTGTGGACATTCAATGGTGGTGCTTGGCCTCAAGAGCTTCCTGTACGTAACTAGGAAGCAGGCAACTGGTAAACCCCGGGCATGCTGTAATAAAGCCAGAGCATGAGAAGTGCTGAGCACTGTGGAGATGAGAGCAGGGAGGTGTTTCTTCTGCCCCAAGAAGGCTTCTTAGAAAAGAGAGCAGATCAGAAGGGCCTGGAAAGATGCTGCAATGAGACTTGGACGAAGGGACACCATGGTGTGGGGTGGGAGCAGGGCAGAGCATTCTGGCCAGAGGCACAGTGGTCGTAAGTGTGAGGACCATCCAGAAATCACTAGCTGGGCAGAAGTCCGCAGAACTAAGCCTGTACTAGGAGGCGAGGCTGGAAGGATGAGTGGCAGCAGATTGGAGAGATTTAACCTTCACGTGCCTTTGTGGGGTAAGCATTGTGTTTGCTTCCCTTGAAAAATATCACCATGCCATTAAATGATAAAGTACAGATGAATGCATGTTTTTGTTTTATTGAATTAAAATTATATCTGGCAGGTCGTTTTATTCCAGTGTGTGAATGTCATTTTCTCAGAATGGGGGTAGCATTTTAAAGATAGCATTTGATGAGTCAACGAGATCTTTCAAATAAATGACTGTGCTTGGAAAATACAATAGTTATAAAACAACTTGGAGTTCTAGCTAAAGAGTCAATTATTGTTTCACCTGTAGGCATCCAATTAAAGTTGAATTCTGGTATTATTTTCACACAATTACCAAAGCTACACACTTCCATAATTTCTGCTTTTGCTTATAGTCCGTAAAATTTATAACACAACGTGCTCGATTTAGCACCTGGTATTTTATGAGCTTGGCCTCATGAGTGGTCGTCTACTGCTTCCTTTTCCATGGTAGCAGACTTCTGAGCAGGGAATGGAGCTGAGAGTGTGCGTAAAATATAACTGGGGATTTCCCCTCCAACAGTTCAAGTGCACTAATTGAATGTTCAAAAGAATGCCTGTGTCTCTTGGCTTCCTGGCAATCTGTAATCACCATGTGGCTCTTTCTGGACCTTCTCACCAAAACTGCACTCGGTTTCTTATTTGTGTAGTGAGAAACTGTAAGATACTAGACTATGTTACTGCGAGGTGAGGCTTTTGATGAACACGATGTGGCGGAAGTCAGACTGGGGGGCCGCCCCAGAGGCCTCCGCTCACAGCAGAACAGCCAGTTTCCTGTTACGCAAACTCGTTTTATGAAAGCCCTGATGTGTATGTGAGATCAGTGAGAGGGGAATTATTTTCTCTTTTTTCCCCTTATTGAAGTATATTTTACATGTTATAAAATGCTTAGGTCTTAAGTGCAAAGTATGATGAGTTCTGAAAAATATATAGGATATTTTTACTTTCTAACAGATGATCGTTTTTTATTAAAGCATAGTTGGCATACAATATTGTGAGATTCAATGTTTATATACCTTACAAAGTGATCACTGCGATACATCTAGCAACCATCTGTCACCGTACAAAGTTATTCGGATAGTATTGACTATATTCCCTCCGTATGTTGCATCCCTGTGACTTATTTCTCTTGTAATTGGAGGTTCGCACCTCTTGTTCCCCTTCACCTTTTTCGCCATCCCTCCATTCCTCTCCCTCTGTCACCTCTCAGTTTGTTCTCTGCATCTGTGGGTCTGTTTCTGTTTTGTTTGTTTTATTGTTGAGACTTTGCATACATGTGAAATCATATCGTCTCTGTCCCTCTCTGGCTTATTTCACTTAGTACAATAGCCTGGACCATGAGATTTTTAAAATCCCAAATACTGTAGATCTACTTCAAAAACTGTGCTGCTGTATAACAAGTTACCCTCCAGGTGGTTGAAAGCAACAGCAGTTATAAACTCACCCCTGCTGTGGGTCACAAGTCCAGGTCTCACCCAACTGGATGCCTGGGACTCTGAGTCTCTCACTGATAGCAACTGAAGAGCCGGCTTGGAGCCTCGGGGCTCGACTGGTGAAGGACCTGCCTCCAAGCTCACTTACATGATAGGGCTGTTCGACTGAGACCCTTAGTTCCTCACCGTCTGTTGGCTAGAAACTACCCTCAGTGCCTGCTTCGTGGGCTTCTTGCTTACTTCCTGAAAGCAGACAGTATCAAGAGGAAAATGCCAGCAAGACTGCAGACATAATCTTCTATCACCGAGTCACAGAGACGATAGCCTAACCCTTTTGCCATATTCTCCTAGTTAGAGGCAGGTCACCAAGTGCACTCAAGGGCAGGAGTCCCCACCAGGGCACGAAGTCGGGCAGGCAGAAGCTCCTGGGAGCCGTGTCAGAGCGGCCCACCGCCATCTAACTAAACGCATCATCTATGATAAACTCGTGCGTGACTGCCCAAGAGCCCCGCAGGGCCGTGACGCCCGTGTGTCTTCAGCGGAACAGTGAACATACATTGCTAGAGGAGAGACCTAACCCCATGCAATCTGATGGGTGATTTTTAACCGAGAACTCCTCTATCCTCAAATGTACGTGGACCAAAGAATGTGGGGGTTTTTGTTTGTTTTTGTTTTTTCCGCGGCAGATAAATGAAATAATTGGATAGATAAGAGGAGACTTTGGGTGGGTCATCTGTTACTGCCTGACACCCCTTCCTTTCACACGTCTCCAGGGCTTCCCCACTGTGATTCTGAAATATTTTCACAAATTTTTCAACATTCGTCCCTTGAAGAGATGGAGCTTAAATCTCATACCATTAAGTGAGGGCTTCTCTTAGTGATTTGCTTCTAATAAGTGGCATATGGTAGCAGTGGCAGCGTGTGACTTCTGGCACTCAGTGTGAAAGGCATTGTAGCTTCCTCCCTACCCTCTCCGGTCGCTGCCTCAGAGGAAGCCAGGGGCCATGCTGTGAGGACACTCAACCAGCCCTTGGAGGGTTGACTGGCAAGGAGCCAAGCCCTCCCGCCAGCAGCCCTGTGAGGAAAGTATCTTGGAAATGAGTCCTTACATTTATTAGAGACTCTGCTAGGGACTCAGGAGAGACCAGAAAGTGTTAGATACGGCCCTTCCTTTCAAGATGCTTAAGAACTGGTTGCATATTGGAAAGCTTGTGCCGTCCCGCGATTATTCAGAAGGTGATGTGTGTGGCTGCAGTGATTGGAAAGGCTTCTTGGAGGCTGAGGCATAAGCTTTGAGCTTGGGATAGAAGCTAGAGAGACTGTTGGAGAGCTGAATTGATTCACAAGCTGAGATGAGACACGAGGGCTTTAAAGTCACAGAGGTAAGAAGCACAAGGCTCCTGGGTAGAATGCTGTGCACTGCATGGAGCAGAGGCGAGAAAGAAAGACACCTGACTGCGTGTGGAGAGGACCCAAAGGCAGGGTTAAGGCTTCTCAAAAAAGCAGCTTTGAACTCCCTTGAACTTGGAACAAGTGTGAACCTGGGGCCATGGAGACTCAGGCTGTGTGTCAGAAAGCCTACCCAACACGTCCTTGACCTAGAAGATTCTTAGGGCTTCCATTTGTAACCATGCTATGACACGTTTCTGGTTCCCGTTGGGACCTGTGTTTCAAGCTTCGGGCTGGAAGAAAACACTCCCGTGAGTCTGCTCACACCCTTCCTGTTCCTAGAGCACTTCTTACTGATGGTGCTGGGCTCGTTTCTGCCTTTTAAATCCTACCCACTCTCCAAAGGCAGGATGAGCTTTTATTTTAAAGGATTAAAAAAAACCTGTTTTTCCCCTAATCAACACATTGTAAATACGTGGACGTGAAGGTAGCTTGGTCATTACGTCTGCGGCCCTGTTTGTAGCCTCTCCCTCCCTCTCAGCTCTGCAGTCCGTCGAAGGGCAGGTTTCTCCTTGCTGCATGATCGGACCAGCCAGGTAGGACTACCTGTTGCCCCTGAACACCTAACACTGTTGTGTTGACACCATCCCATAGTACTTATGATCACATAGCTGTGTCCTTTAGTGGACTTGGAACTCTTTGAAGGCAGGGACTATATTTTACTGAGAAGCCAGCACAGTATTTTAAATGTAACGGGTGCTCAGGAAGGGCTGTTCTTCCTTCAGGATCCATAGATGTGCTGGGTGGAGGTAGAGCCATGTGGAGTGTGTGTCACCCTTTTTGGGAGGTTGACTTCTTGGCTGCAGCACACATGAGACCTCCTTTATGGAAATCACCTCCCACAGACCCCTCACCACCAGGGGCATGCCTTTACACCATATTGCAGAATCCTTGCGGAGAAATGCCTTCTCCCTTAACTTCCTTCTGTGTTGCTCACTCCCCCATGTCACTTGGGCACCTTTGGACAAAGAAGCGAGACTGCGGCCTCCCCACCCTGTGTGGAAGATACTCTTCCCAATGTCTTATAAAACGTTCCTCCTTGGGAGTATATGCTGTAAAAATCCTAGTTTCTAACTCCATTTGAGAAATGTCTAGGCAATGTGGTGACTCATAGTCTAGCGTGTTCTTGAAGAACCACTTGCACTACCGGGAGAACCAGTCCACCCAGACCCTCATTTGAGTTATGAGGACAAGAAGCCTTCGGCTCTGTTTCTATGATTATTACTGGCACAGCTATTATGAACTATGACCATTGACAGGCTGTTTCGGCCATAATTTTAGACTGTCCTTTGGTGAAGGGTGTCCCCTCCAGGTACTATTTAAGGTTAAAAATGTGTGGAATCCAAGGAGCATTCATCGAGCATTTCATTTGTCATACCTCGGCAATGAAGGCAACTAATTATTTTTTGGTTCCTGTCATTAAATATAGAGCCTTCTCGTTTGTTTTGCCCAGGGTGTTTTCAACTGCTACCACTTGTTCTGGAGAAAAAATGTTCCCTGAAAAGGAAGGCATTTGTCCAGCGCTGCTCAGCATGGGCAAGCCACCCGGGGGGCCGCCTCTCTGCGACTGGGGTTCTTTTCCACCGAGCTGCTTCTGCTCAGAACACCTTCCGGCATCGAGTTTCTGTTTTACTGCCTGGGAGCTTTCCATTCTGAGCACATTTGGGTCTTTCACCGAAAGGCACTTTAAAAATTCAAGATTTAGTTTTTATCACCTGAAAACATCTATTAAATATGCATCTGCACCTGGAGCCATATACCAATGAGTTAACTCTTGTGGTCCAAAAAAAGGTCTTTGCTTTTTTTTTCCTTTTTTTTTAGGTCAAGACAGTAGTTTTCATGGGCATTAGGGGATGAAAGCTCTCCGGTTCCATGTTGGTCCATGACATATTACCCAAAGAGATTATTGAAAAGTGGGCTCCTGGAGCTAAAGAAATGGAAATGTTTAACCAAAGAAAGGGAGAGTTGGAAGAGCTCAAAGACGTGTGACAGGCAGTTCGTTGGGTGTGGAAGAGAGTGTGCTCACTCCCCAGGGACGGACCCTGTGGGCCCTGGGTGGGGGGATGGGGGGGAGGAAGCCCGGCAGCTTGATGGCTGGGCCAGACCGGTTCACAGCATCCGAAGCCCCTGGTCTCCAAAGCTATTCGGAGACCAGTGAGGGACTTCTTCCCTCCTGTGCCTCCAGGGACATTACTTCAACTGGTAGGAAAAAGGAAAGGATAGGACTCATTTAAGGGATAGAATATTATCTATGGTATCTCTGATTTTCTTAAGGGGCTTGAGGAAGATACGTAATGAATTATTCAGAGACACTTCTCTGCGAAGCCAGTTGCACAAAGACAACTTGATCGAAATTACAATTCTGAAATTGTTAGTAATATATTGTATTCAGGCACTCTACTTACAATAGCAGTTGCCTGCTGACATTTCTTAGACCTGTCACTCATGCTCCCATAGTTACTCTTTGAATGGGTGCAGAATCTGACTCAGAAAATGGTGCGCACGGCCTTATGGGTTATGCAAGCCTTAAACTTTGGGCAGGGTGGCAGATTACTCATTAGGGTTTTTGAGTGCATAGATTCGTTGTCATCGTTGGTGTGACAATTCTCTTCATGGAGTAGATACCATACTATGGCTTATGTTGTATAGGGGGCAGGGACTTTTTTGAACAGTTTTAGCAAAGGTTAATTCCTCTTTTAGGGTACTTTGTAGTAGAACCCACAGAGATTTCTTCAGCAGATGCAATGGTTTTTCATCTCATCTTTTCAAAATTTGGAAAATTGTTTTCCAGGATTTTTTCCCTAACGAATGGTGTGCCCCACCTGGGTAGGTCTTCTACTGGCCTGTGAGGGAAAGTTTTTTGGAGAGCAGTGTTTTGGTTCATATGCTGATAGATGCCCCAGGGTACCAGATGGGATCCCTTCCTGCAGGCCCAGGTTCTGAACGGGCAGATTGCACCATCCTCCTGCATTACAGGTGCAAGCACACTCGTTGCCAACACCTGGAGAGCTTTGTGATGTAACTTGCTTCTCAGTAAAGCCCATGGCTGCCAAACTCTGACGTATTTGAGACTTCACAGCCCTAGCCAACATGGGAACAGCTGTGTATCCAGAAATTCTCATGAAACATGGCTGGGTCCCTCACTGCTAGGTTTGATTGTTGGTTTGGTTGGTGGTTCATTCAGAGACCAGATGTGTATTTAACAGTGACTACACATCAGGCATTCTGTAGACACTGAAACAGATACTTCCACTTTCAAGGTTTATGGTCTAGTTGAAGAGACTGACAGCAAATATAGATGCGAACAAATACTTTAAAGTCATGCTAGGTGCCTCATGAGCCAGAAAACGTGAGGTGCACTGATAGAGAATAAGAGAGAAGGGCTTGCTGCTTTGGATGGTGGGCACGGCTTTGCTAGGACTGGACCTCGATGCTGAGACTCATAGGATGTCTGGAATCATGTAGGGGAGAGCGGAGGAGAGTGCACTCCAGGTAGAGGGGAGCTTGGCTGTGGGCCTGAGCGCTGTGAGCACAGGGGAGCGAGGTGGGAAGAGACAGGAAGTGCCGGGAGCGAGATGGTCAAAAAGATGATCTCGACTACAGCCTGGAAGAAGAAAGGAAGAATGGGCAAGAGAGAATGTGAGAACGTTCACCTGCAGTTGCTCAGGTGAAAGTTGCTGAAGCCCACATCTGGGGTGGTGGCGGTCAAGGTAGAGGCGAGTGAAGGGAGCCAGGTGGTTTGGTTAAGGATCAGGCGTGGGCGATCCTGCTGTGCAGCTGGGATTGGCACACCTCAGGCTGGGTGTGCTCTTCAATGAATGTCTGAAGTTGTCTTACTAGAGGAAATGGCTGGGTCCAGGGCAAAGCGGAAGCAATGCTGGCGAGAACTGAGTGAATATCAGGAGGAACTTAGTCCTGGGGGGGGGGGTCTCTTCCTCACCACAACTTCACATTTAGGATCTCTCTGGGCTCCAGAGGAACAGCTCAGGGACCCACACATTTGAATCCATCATAGCTCTGGTACTAGATCATCAACAGTTGGGGCAGAGGAGTCCTCATATCAGAGACTGTTTGAGCAGGGACAAGGCGCAGAAGCCCCCAGGCACTCTCAAAGTTTAGGAAACTTAGGCTCAGAGAGGTTATGGGTTGTTCATCCAAAGACACGCAGCCAGGTAGGAACAGAGCTGGAGAAAAACTGTCAGCTGAAGCAACCTTTCTCTTACTGAGAATATTGTGTGATACTTTTGCAAATCTTCATTGTAAGCCTTCTAGGGTATCCTTTCACAAATCCTTTCAGAATTAATTTATTTAAGGATTAAGCCTATCCAAAAACAATCCTGGGGGATTGTTTCAAGTAAACAGCTTAAAGGTGGAACCCTGATGTTCCCAAGATCATTTCCCTTGTATGCGAACCACAGTAATTAGGCTGCAGACTCTCAGCGAGAAGTCAAACAGTTTCAGATCTAATGAGTTCTGGCCACTGGGGCTGATAGATTTTGAAATTCTCTATTTATAGCATTTCTAAGTGCCCCTTTCCCCTTTTCCTTTAGTAAGCTCTGAGCTGTAAGACAGCCCATGGAGGCTAGGGGCATATAGATGCTTAAAAAAATCGGTGGGAACGTCGCAGCTGAATGATTTCCGGTGCACATTTGGAGATGAAGGTTCCATTTAGGATGTTGGCTCTTCCTCATCAGCAAGGATGTTCTCTCCCATGTAAACAGCAGAGCAATCATTTATAAATTGGAGATCTGAGGATGTGGGTGTGCTTGGCAGAGGCTGACTCTCCCTCCAAAGACTCTCAGAGACCGTTGTGTTTCGAGTGCCGAGGAGAGTTGCGTAACGGTTACATCAGAACCCTAAAGAATTGTCAGGGAGGCCTTGGCTGAGTCCACAGGAAATCAGGAACACGAGCAAATGAGAATGCAATTTAAAATATAAAATGCAAACTGAAGTTGAAGCCATTTCTATGAAAAATTAAAAACATTCGTAAGTATGCAGGATCAGGAAAACAGAAAAGATTGTCAAGCCCATCACCAGTATATTCTTCGGACGGGGATTTCTGATTTTCGCCAGAAAGTTTTCCCTGTTGTGAAGCAGCGTGATGTAGAGGGGAGAACGGGGGGCTGGCACTGTACAGCCCTGAGTCAGCTGTGGGACTCGGCATGTCACCCGGGTTCTCTGAATCTCCACCTCCCCGTCTGTAAAACAGGCACAATAGCGTCAGCCCACCTGACCATGCAGCCTTGCTGAGAGCATCAAATGAGATCATGTACAAAAAGCCGTTTGTGAGCAATGCAGCACTGTTGAGACAGAGTCTGAATTTCCTTCCAGCTCTGTTTTTTAAATTCAGGCTGTACTTGGAGAACTTAAAAATAATACCAGCCCCATCTCTGGCATTTTCCTTCCATTTAATCTGGGTTGGCACCAGGTCTTGGAGGTTTCCAAAGCATTTGGGGTAATTCTGGCTGAGACTTCAGAGACACTGTAAGGAGTTTGCACCTCCATCTTTAGGAGTCAGTCATAGGTCTGGGGAGATTGTTGGCCGTCAGCTCGAGGCCGTGCTTCCTTTCTCTCTGCTTGTTTCTGTCCCTCCCAGTTTTCCCTGGAAGTCTCCCCATTTAAATACTGATTCAGCCAAAGCCTGCTGGGGTTTAAAGTACCAATGAGACAACTGTGTGAGAAGGTGGGCCTGTGGAGAGCAAGAGCTGCTGTTTTCCTCAAAACATATCATTTTAAATGATTCCAAAGCCTGTTAAATTAGACTGATGAGATTAATCTGATAAAGTGGTAGCAGGTTAGATGTGCAGAAATGATCATTTTCACATGCTTTTTAATGCAGTCAAGATTAACGAAAGATCTTGTGTTTACCGACAAAGCTGGAGTTTAAAATTTTGAGTACAGAATTCATTATCCTGTTATAATGAAGAAATCCAGCTTCCTTGTCAGTTTGTGAAACTGAACGGGAGTACAGCTCAGTGCTGCTTTGAACTATAAAGTTCACAAGTGAACAGGCAGAGGGAGCTGAGTTTTATCCTAACGCTGGGTGAGCTTGAATCCTGCCACTGAGACTGTACGTCCTTTAAGCTGAAGAGGGCAGATCCTCTAGAGTCTAAACTCTGTATTTTCACTGGGTGTCATTTCCACAGCCAGGGTTAATGCTGCTCTTACAAATAAGGTGGATGATCTAGCATTTCCATTTGGGGGTATACACCCAAAAGAAATAAAAGCAGGTATTGAGATATTTGCACACCCATGTTTATAAAAGCATTAGGCACAACAGGCAAAAGATGGAAGCAGCCAAAGTGTCCATCAAGGAATGAGTGGATAAATAACATCCATGCAGTGGAATATTATCCAGCATTTAAAAAGAAGGGCATTGTGACACATGCTACAACATGGAAGAAGCTTGAAGACATCATGCTATGTTAAAAAAAAACCAGTCACAAAAAAGACAAATACTGTATGATTCCATTTATAGGATAAACTGAGAGCAGTCAAATTCTTAGAGACAGAACAGTGGTTGCCAGGGCCAGGACGGGGCTGGGGGTGGCAAGGGAGTGAAGACTTAATGTTTAATTGATACAGAATTCCAGTTTGGGAAGATGCAAAAGTTCTGGGGACGGATGATGGAGATGGAGGCACAACAATGTGAAAGTACTAAATGTCACTAAACTGTACACTTAAAAATGGTTGAGATAGTAAAGTTTATTTTACCACAATAAAAAAATTGTAAGTAAAACAATAAAAGGTGTATCCATAGGCCTTCTCTACCCGAATTCAGAAGGGTTCTATGCTGGGAACAGTGGACTCTTCAATATTTTTGCCAACGGGGAAGCCTCTGTATTCTTTCTCCTCATTTCAAGCTCAAGGTGGGGGTGGGAGGGTTGGGGGGGTGGAATAGCAGTTACTGAGATATGTTTGGAGCAGCCTGGGAAGAGACCTTGAAGTAACCCAGGGCGTGGTGAGGACAAATGGAAGGAAAGTTTCTCGAGAGGTCCATTTCTCCCCTTATCAGTGGGCCGCCCAGCATCTCTGTAGGTCCCACCAGCCAAGGTGTTGGGAGGCCATCTGAAGAAGTACCACTCAGGGCAGAAAAAGGACCCTCCTGGTGCAAAGCTGAGGCTGCCAGTCCCCAAACCCCTGCTGATCTATAGCTCCAGTGTTCTGCTAGGGCAGTTTCATTTGCCTTCATTTTGTACAGGAAATCCCATGGCATAATTCCGGAACTACAATTCATAGTTTGCTTTAAGGCTTTTTGCTGAGGCTGGGATTAAGGCTCAGGCAGAGGCTGGTGGGGGCCTCAGAGAACAGGCCTCCTGGGGGATTGCTGGTTGAGAAGGGAAAGGTCAAGAGATGTAAATGGAGAAGGCGTGATGCATGCTGCCTTAACTTGGAAACAACTCAGCTGGTCCTCACAGGTAGAATGGATTTTTGAGGGGCATAATCCCACAATGGAATGCCTTGTAACACGATGGAAAACCTATTACGTGCAACAAAATGTGATCCTCTTAGACATAATGTTGAACTACAGGATCCAGGCACAAAGTTACACGGTTTTTTAATGATTCCATACATGTGAAGTTCAAAAAGAGGCAAACTCATCAGTAATGCCATGCGTCAAAGTAACCACGACCCTGCTGGGGAGGATGGTAACTAGAAGAGGCACAAGGAGGCACTGGGGCCCTGGACTATTGACTGGATTGTGGATACGTTGGGAAGGGTGTCATGTGATAATTCATCAGGCTCTGCATCATACGCACATTTGAAAATTCTGTAAAACCTGATGAAGAAAGTTTATTTTAGAAGTGCCTTCAAACGACACCCAGGCGACCGTGCATCTCGGCGCTGGTGTGTGCGTGGTGCCCGTTGGGCACTGGCAATAGGAGAGATGCCCATGTGTGCAAAGTGAACCCGTGCTGTCGCTACATCCCTCTTGGTGTGAAAGACTCTGCTTCCGCTCTTTCTTCAGGCTTCCCTGGCACCCTTTACTCGATTTGGCAGTTTTCCTATTAAAATTATATGTAACATCTTCATGTAACTGCTTGCCTGGAGCTATTTAAATAGCTCTCAAATCTTCAACCTGAACTGTGGGAATGAAGTTTTCTGTAGCCGATTGACAGCATAATCCAGGGCGGGGGGGGGGGGGGGGGGGGGGGGGTGTTCTGGACCGGAAGCCAAGAGCCCTGGGTTCTAGTCCCAGCTTCTAGTCCTGGACCTGGAACAAAGAACTCAGCCATTCTTTTGTAGATGCTCCCCAACCCCTAACATGGTAACGTGAAAGCTGCATGTGAAAGCCATCCCCCCATCTCTAAGACTGCTGTGAGGATAAAGCGAGGCAGCGTCCGTGAGCATGTTTCCAAATTACGACAAGTTGGGGAATAAAGCTCTTGCCTAAACCCCTCACTGCTGCAAGGTTCCAATCGCGTTCACATGTTTTTAAACTTCCTGCTGAATGCCTGTGGCCATGCAAGGTGTGAGAAATCAAAGCTCGGTTTTAAAGAGTCAGCGCGATGGAGGAATTTCGGAGTAAGGTGCAGAAATTTGGTGTTCCTAGCGCCTGTCATCTTGCAGCACACCATGCACTCATTTCCACGTCTTCATGTGAACAGGAGCTCGCACGGGGTGGCTGAGGATGTAGGCACGGAGCCGGCCCTGGAAATTACAGGTCAGTTACCTGTGCTTCTAGAGTAATTTTTGTCGGCATTTACAGATGTTTAAGTATAATTACTTGCCTGTTAACAAATCATAATATGCCAGATTAGCAATAAGTTCCACACTGCATAAACATTTTAACTCTTGTCCCTGATATTTGGAATGGTCTCCTTGATGGGAGAAAAAGCTAATTTGGAACTTTTGGTCAAATACATCAGTCAGGAGAAATACATCAGAGGAGAGGGGAAAAAAAAACCCTCACGGTTTAATTCACTTCAGTTTAATTGAACAACCTCAGTGAATTCCTTGGAAATTGTTATTCTGAGAAAACAGATTACTGATCTAGGCCAGTCGTTGTAAAACTTTTGTTTAGCATGAGATGTACATTTCTGCAAATGAAACCTTCCACTAAAGCTCAATATAAAGGGCAGGTACAAGGGAGGTCGCTCTGTTGGAAGCAGGGGTTGGGAGGGTAGATGTACCTTCCTGCGGAGATTTGAAAAGACTGTTGGCCACGGCAGACAGCTGGGGGCCTGCTGTTCTCTGCCAAGGTGTGGGGACCATTCCGTGCGTGTGACAGTGCTGTGTTGGTGTTCTGTCCCAGCGTGTCACCCCATGTAACTGGGGTGCTGCCTGTTCCGCACACTGACAGAGATGGAGTAGTCAGTGCCCCCAGACAAAACATGTGAGACCCCTGATATCCTAGATGCTCATTGACTAACCTTCAATTGAATTTATGTACTTTTCAGAATGGATATTGTGTTTTGAAAGGCTGTGAAAAATATCGATAACTACTCTAAGAAAATGCCCAAGGTGAACCAGCTTTCCAGGAATGTTTCAGTTAATCAAATTGTCCAGGCAACCTGCATTTAACCTCCTAACCACTGAAACTTTCCTAGGAGCCTCTGTGACTCAAATATTTAAAAATATGTTATATAATTTGTTTTTGTACTAGTTTTTGCTAATGTCTGAGGGATGCATCTTTGTCCCCTTTTCAGCCATTTTCACTTTTTAAAAATGCAGCATTCAGTAATGGGAAACTCAAAGTATGACCTCCTCTCTCCCCCCAGTCATTGTTTAAGAGATTCCAAGAACTGCTGGCTGGGAACTTTGAAAAGCACGCATTGCTTTCCTGAGTTTGAAAGAGCTGTGTTTTGTCTGCAGAGGGGCTGTTTCCTGAGCGCCATGCCCCCCCACCACCACCCTACGACATTTCACATAGAAACACTGGGTTCATGAATTGAACCAACTGGATAACTGTAGATTGTAACTCTAAACCGTTAGAACAATGTTGATGAGCATTTATAATAAAACACAGCACCACTCCTTGACGTCATGCTCTGCTGTTGGTTTTAGTGAGATAAACCTAGCCTCCTAAGTATCATCCTTCATTTCGAAGGGCCATATTCACCCACCAGCTCATAAAAATATTCCCCCGTCTCGAAAGATGAAATACCACCTGTAAACAACCACCTAGAAAAATGGACCCAAGGGTACTAAAACAACACAAAACAAGATCCTACCTATGCAGTGAAGGAGACCACAGCCCCCAGGGCCCGTAAGGGAGGCAAAATGAAAATGGCAATCTCGTATCTTATCTGTGACCTGCAAGTGCATATGGTCTTTTTGGAAATGAATTTGACCATATGCATCAATAAGCTTTCCTACTTATAACCTTGACCTAGCAATTTCACTTCTGTGTTCATTTACCTGAAGGAAGAATCCACACTTGAAAGGCCAGATTGTTAGGAAAACGTTGCAGTGCTCGCCCCCATGGAGCAACAGCGCACTAACGACCCCGTGGGTGGGCCGCACCTCAGTCACACTTGGACTCAAGTGGCTGTCCTCCTGCTCCGTGCCTCGGGCAGTTACCCAACCTCTGAGCCTCGGTTTCCATCCGTCAAACAGGGATGACAATCATCTCTGCGGCTGTTTTTTAAAAATGAAATTTCAATAGGCAAAGCACTTAGAAAGAACCTTGTCTGGCACGCAGAAAACACACAGTGCACATAGCCTGTGCAGGGGCTGGAAGGGACTAGACAAAGAACACAAGTGCCTGGCCCATGGACCCAGACAGAGGCTGCGAGAGGTGAGGGCTGGGTGGAGGGGGACAGAGGGGAAGAATGGGAGACATCTGGAATACTGTCAATAATTTTAGAAAGTTGTCCTTATCACCCTAAGTATTGTTTTGAGTACTAAATGAAGCAACACTTAAGGACGATGTCTGGGTAATAGGTGTTAGTGTTAATATTAATACATAAAATTGGAAACACCCAGTCATCCAAAAACTGGAAGAAAGGCAAAATAAATTATAGTGGTTCCAAATGGTGGCTGAGACAACTATGTCACAATGTGGAAAGTCACTTCAACACAGCGTTTGGAATAAGGACACCAGACTCTGTGTGCTCTGTTGCATCCATATTGCGCACGGGAAGACGAACTGAAGGAACCCTCACAGCTGTGGCACCATCTTCCACGGGGGTTGACAAAGCATAAGGAAGCTTGGATTCTGACCTCATGAAATTAACTTAAGGCATGGGAGAGACTGAAGCCCCTATTCTAGGTGTGCCAATACGACGAAGGAAGAGCTTGAATAATTCTAGACCAGTCTGTAATTTGAAATAAGTGCCTTTTGAAGTGCCAAAGCCTGTGGCTCTTTACTTTGGCATGCACTTTGCTTCCTGTTGATTTTTGCAAGGTGCCATAGGACTTTTTTCATGCTGAAATATCATTTCTGCTGTTCACAAATCAAGAGAAATTTGATATCTACGTACGACTTGACCAGGCTTGAAATTTCCCGTTATGTAATTGCCCAGTGAGTCATGTGGTCAATTGGCAGATTCAGCCTTCAGTGGGGAACACACACAGGGGAGCACCCGTGTTCTCTCCTGAGCAAGGAGACCTCAGGGCATTCTTGTCGCTTCCAGCGGGGTTTGTGGTAGGTGTCACGTGCTTTGTCTCTCATTTCTCCCTTCTCAAACCCTGAGCTGTTTCTTGGTGGAAAAATAGCAATGCACTTTCGATCGCGACAGCTGTCAGTCAGAGGGGTTCAAAGCTGGTGAGACAGACAGACCCTTTGGTTCGGGGCAGGTGGCAGGGCACAGGGGGTCTGCCATCAGAGTTCTAGAGATGGGGACTTTTGCATCCTTTCTCTGCTTGTCAAGGCCTTTGTTTCTGCATCGGAGCTCCCCTCCTGGTTTTGGCCTGGGAAGTACAAGTTCCCTTTCCAGACTAGAATAAAAGTAGATCTTGTCTCTGAGATCAAGGGCCTCCCAGGAGGCATCCTATGGCCTGGCCAAGAGGGTCCTCTGATGATACAATGCCCCCCACTCCCAATCTGCCTCAGACCTGGAGCTCGGCAGGCCTGCAGCTTCTGCTGTAATTACAGCTTGGGGTTTCTGCTCAGTATCTAGCACATGGAGATGCTTATTTTGTATAGAAGTAGACACTGTTCCAGTTTCCTGTTTTTTAGTTATTTGTGTGTGTGTGTGTCTATGTATTTGGCAGTGAAGGAGAGGCCCAAAGCATGCACTTACAGCAGCATCTTAACCAGAAGTCCCCTGTCACATTTACCCTGAGAGCAGAGAATGACACTGTGTGAAGGTGGGGGTGACAGGAGGGGAGGGGACACTCCTCTCCTGTCCCTGATGCCACGTGAGTCACTGTCTTCAATCCCGTGCGCTTCACTTCTGATCCTCAGCGCCTGCCACCCCCTCCCAGCTGCCTGCTCCACCCGTACACCTGCCCGGTGGCCCAGACGAGCCATGAAGCAGGGTTTGTGCCGGATACCCCTCTGCCCCCGTCTGTTCCCTCTCTAAACTTTCTCCATCCACTCCCCCTGTGTCCTCCAAAGGCCAGCATCAGAAACTGTTCTCCTTTTCATCTTTGAGGGAGGAAGAGACTGTTTTTTTAAAGAACAGAAAACAGTGAAAAGAAACAATCCAGCGTTCATTGTCTGCCTTTGATATTTGCTTTTCATCTCATCCCAGAGTCAGGGCAACCCTTAGGTCAGCACGCCTGTCAGAGTGGACAGTGGTCACAGGCTGGGTTGAGTTCCCACGTGTCATGTCCCCAAGACTTGACCTTAGGAACCCTCCAGTTCAATGTGGTTCCACACCCTCGGAGGATAAAGCGGAGGAGGGGTTCAGCACAGAGGAGCCTGTCTGTTTATATTCACCACCTCTGAAGTGATTTCCAGGCCAGGAAATGCACCTTTTGTCCCCAGGGAGTTCGGCAGACCCCTCAGCCGTCTGGTGAATGGGACAACACAACTGAGGCCACAAACAGTATCTGGGGCTAGGACAGTTTGCACAAACTGCCCCTTCCTCTGAGTGGGGTATAAATGAGGAAAACAAAATAAGTGCAATTAATTCCCTGGCCATTCTAAAGAAGTAGCCCCATCTAGGAGTCCCCAAGTTCCACCTCTGAGACACAGAGAAGCTAGTAGGGTGGTGGGCTTTGAACCCGGGACCTCTGGATCCCAAGCTCATGCCATAATCACTGTGTCATCTTGCTTGGCCTGGTCAAGGCCTTGAAAGAGGTCTTTGTGGCTGCAGCTTAGACCAGCGAGGAGAGGAGGGCAGAGGAAGCCATGTCAACTGCTTAGGGTGTGACAGGATCCAGTTTGCGTTTTGAAGTGATCAGTCTGCTTGCTTGGGAGGGCAGTGAGTACAAGGGGAAGCTCCAGTTGGAAGCAAGGAGAAATTATATACTGTCACTTCTAGTTTAGGTTAAAAAAAGGGAGGGGTTGGATTTCCCTCCTTCCTTCGCCTGGTTCCCTCCTACTTGTCCTTCAAGCCCCAGTGCAGGTGTCACTATATGTATGTGACCCTCTTTCCTCCACCACCTCGGAGCTCCTCAAGACCAGGGAGGTGCCGTCTTGGTGGGTCCAGCATCTCTCAGGTTCCCCATGCATGGTGGACACACAATAGGTTTTAAAAAGATGGAAATAAATTTACAAAGCTACGAAGTCAGGTATTTTACTGAGTAATTTAATTTTTCAACTTATTCTTAAAAATTCTGTGGTGACTTCCATACTGTAGCTACCTGTGGCTTTGGCAAAGATTCTCTCCTAGACCAAATTCTAGTCTAGGGGCATCCAACCTGTGGCCTGTGGGCCTCTTGCCTCCCAGGGTGCCTGTGAATGTGGCCCAACACAAAATGGTAAATTTACTTAAAACATTATGAGATTTATTTGTGATTATGTGTTACAATGTATTTAATGTGTGGCCCAGAAACCCCCAAAAGGTTGGATACCCCTGCTAGTCATTCTCTGAACTCACCTCCCAAGTAGCCCCTGATGTGTGGGCTTTGGTATCTGTCTCTGCATTGTCCAGTTTCAGCAAGAATCCCCCATCCTCAACATCTGATCCCCCCTGTATCTGACAGGGTTCCCCATCCACTGGCCTGCCTATAGCAGGAACCCCCCCCTCACCCCTGGAGCTTCCTCAGTGACCTTCCACCCACTCTGCCGTACTCTGCTCCTTGGCTAAGTTCCCATTTCTCCTTGTTCTCCTGGGAGTTGAGCCTGGTGTCTCACCCCTGCGCCAAAACCCAGTTTCAGCGATCCCTGTACCTACTGCACTAGGCCCCCCAAATAAAGTCTGCCTTACTGCTTTAACAAGCGTCATAAATAATTTTTTCTTTAACCTTGACCCTAAATAAAATAAATTCCTTGTGGGGGACCAATAGTCTGTTATTAAAGCTAAAATTTCCACTTCCTTAATACCATGAGGAACCAGGATCACTCCTCCGGCTTCACATTCTTGAGGAGTCAAAAGGTTCCTTGACAGCAGGCCAGTCCACGCACTGCCTGCTGGGTTGCTGCATTCCGCTCTGAGCTCCAGGACCCGGGACTTTGCAGTCCTCTGGAAGCCAGCAGCGTTTCGCGGTAGCGGGGAGGCAGTTGGGATGGGAACAGGCTGACCCTCCCGGCTCCCCTCCTGCGATCCAGCACCCACGTGGTCCAACACGAGACTGAGGAGCAGTGCTTGGGCCTGGACCTCCAGGGTTCCCTTCATCTCAGCCTCTCAGATCTAAGGACAAACACCAAGCCCCTTAGCACCAACACAGCCAAGTGTAAGAGAGGCCACCCATTTTTTATAAAAACTTTTACAGGCCCTGCCAGTGTGGCTCAGTTGATTGGAGCATTGTCCCATTCAACTCCCAGTCACAGGACATAACTAAGTGGCAGGTTTGGTCCCCAGTCGGGGCGTGTGCAGGAGGCAACCAACGGATGTTTCTCTCACATCGACATCTGTGTCTGTCTGTCTCTCTCTCTCCCTCCCTTCCTTCTTCTCTCTCCCTCCCTTCCTTCTTCTCTCTCCCTTTCTGGAATATACATACATAAACTTTTACAGACATTCAAACATATGTATTTCATAAAAATTGCAACATCATTAGCCTCCATTAGCCTGCATTTGTCAAATGAATACATCCGTGTAATCTGCACCCAAATCTAAAACCAGAACATTGTAGCACCCCTGTGTCCCCCTCTTGTCCCTTCTGTTCCCTGCCACAGCTATCCAGCTTCTGGCAGCCTGCATTAGTTTTGCTCGTGTTTGAACTTTATGCCAGTGGAGTCATAGAGGGTGTAGGAGGTTGAACATCTAAGACAAAATGTGTGTTTTCCCCCCACAATCCTCAATCGATCTTTTCTGTGTCCTAGAAGTCTGTAAGCAGAAAGTCAGTCTCGCTGAGGAAGGCTGTCGGGCAAAGGCGGAGCGCACTCGGCACAAAGGCTCCCCTTCCAGTTTATAGAGTTTAGTAGTTACAGTGACGGTGTTATCTGTAAATTGTCTTATTGTTATATTATGGTTGCTCACTTTTTAAGCATCAGAAAAAGAGTAATTCTTCTAAATAAATTCTCCAGATCAGCGGCCAGCAATTTTTTCCTTCAAGGGGCCAGAGAGCAAATGTCTCTGGCTTTGCATGCCATGTGGTCTCCGTCGCAGCCGCGCAGCTCGGCTGACGGGATGGGGAGCCCGCCAGGACCACTCGTGCTCCAACGGGGCTTATGGACACTGACATGTGAGGCTCCCAAGATGTGCACTTGTCATAAAATGTTATTCCACCGTTGTTTTTTTTCAGTTCAACCATGTTTGCAAGGGAATCTCTCTAAAAAATTGTAAACACTTATATTCTCAGAGTGAGCCGATGACGTTTTCTTAGAAAATTTGGGTAGCACATTAGAGAAGTCCTGGCCCTGCCCTCTTGCTGTGTCCTTTTGGATGAGTCACTCGATTCTCTGGGTCCGCTGTGTCTTCCTCGAAGTGGGGACACGGGCCGGGTGTGCAGCTGGTCACACCAGGATGACTGAGGTAGTGCCCAGGGCAGACTCCCGTGTGATCGGCAGTGTGGGCCCAGTGCCCTGACCATGCCCCTTGCCGAGTATTCTGGCTCTCGGCCACGATGATGAAGCCCTCTCTCCAGAGGTCTTCTAGGCACCCTCCCAACAAGCGCCCAGTGCGTGGTCATTGTGCTTTCTCCCCTCCCACAGAAGCAGCCCTAGACATTCCTGGCTAGAGGGGACACTCGCTGCTGTGTTGACCCCCGCCCCCGGGGGGTCTTCTCATGAGAGCGTCTGAGTCATCATTTTCTGTTCCCCTCGTGGCCACGAGGTTTGAGCCGTACCTTCTTCACCTTGCCTGCCTTCGGGTCCGCCTCGTCCATCAACTCTGCCTTGCTGCTTCTCGTTGGCAGCCGAAATAAAGCTAAGGCGAGAGGTGAAAAACCCCGCGTTAGACCCTCAGCTGGGCTCTTCAGAATGTGAGCTTTATGTAACAGAGAGGTCAAGGGCACAGACTTTGGGGCCGGTCTGATGGAATCCCAGCTTACCACTCAGGACATATGTGTCACTCCCCCTCTCTGTCCCTCAGTCTCCCTGTCTGTGGAATGGGGGGAAAGAGGCTCTGTCACGTAGTGTTGCTGTCAGGGCTGAGTGAATGGGTGCACGTGAGAGTGTTTCGAACACTCCAGGCACCGAGTAGGTCCGATGCGTTCGCTCCCGTCATTGCTGTCACTCAGTGAGCACACGATCGCGTGGTTCTGATGCTGTGGGACCGATCATTGAGGGTCCCAGATATGTGACCACTAAATAAGTTAAAGGTGGTTGTTTTTTTAAGGAAACATGAATCTCATGAGCATCACTTTATAATTTGTCAATTTTCTCTCGTATCTCATTTTTTAATAACGCTAGACCGCCTGAAATGGTCTTTTTTCTGTTTGGGGGACTCATACTAAAATGCAGGGTTAAGAATGGATGATAAAGTCTTGGGCACTGGGTGAAAGGACTTTGTTCCTTCGAGATTTAAAGTGACATCCCAAAGGAAGTCACAGTTAATGGTTACTTCCCTTTGGGGAAGCCTTCTTAAAGAATCATAGTGCTGATCTCTCATATCTTTGACAAAAGTCAAACAACTTCTGGGCTCACGATTAGCTGAGCGAGCATCTTCCTGCCCTCCCAAAGCTCTGCGTCACCTGGTCAGGAGCAGAGGAAAGCCATTTTCCTTGAGGTAACTTTTGAAAATGAAAAATAATTCTGTTGGGGTGGTAGAATTATGGGCTGTGTGCACTTTCCCTTTTCCTAAGGTGGATTTGCCTTTTTAAAAAGCCTGAGGCTATTATCGTCTCTCCCCAGAATCAATTATCTTCATCACACCTCTAAGGTTACAGAGATGTGTGTCACGAAACGAAGCCCCGAATAGGTGAGAGTCTTCTGAGAAGCTGATGGGACATATTCTGAGAGTGCTGACATTTCGGGCTATTAATTTCTCTGGTTGATTTTGCTTCCGGTTCACAGCAGAAGTCTGTTTGGTGGGCAGAGAGGAAAGAGCACCACATTTGCACATGACTTCCCTGCCCCTCATCCCCCCCCACCGCCCCCCTGCATTCTTCCTGACCCCCTTTCGCTCTGGCTTGGTTTCAGGCGAATCTGTGAGGTCAGGGTTGGTGGTCAGTTTCCCGTGGCTGCTGTAAACAAATCGGTACACACCGGGCACCCTGAGAAACATCTCCGCCCGCAGCTCTGGAGGCCAGAAGTCCAAAATCAAGGAGTCAGCAGGACCACACTTCCTCCAGGGGCTCTCAGGGAGGGTCCGTGCCTGCCTCTCCCAGTTTCTGGTGGTTCTTGGCTTGTGGTGGCGTCACTCCTCTTCTCTGTCACCGCATGGGCCTCTCCCCTGTGTCCTGGTCATGCTTCCCTCTTCGTTCTAAGAACACCAGTCTCTGTATTTAGGGCCCACCTAAAGAGACTTTGAGATTCTTAATTACACCTGCAAAGACCTTATTTCTGGAGAAGGTCACATTCCAAAGTACTAGAGTTAGGACCCGGATGTGTTTTGGGGGGAGGGCACTGCTGAACCCATCACAGTGGGCCTCACAGAGGCTTTAGCTGACCGTCAGGGAGGGCTTGCCACCTGGTGACACACTTTCCCATCCCTAGAACGCTGGCGGTCTGGGACGGAGTAAACTGTGGGGTGAGGAGCCAGCCACTTCCGTTTGAAAAGCCAGCTTCCCCATTACTGGCCTGTGGCCATGAGGGCATTACTAAGCATCTCCCAGCCTTGGCTCCTGTCCTTTGTAAAATGGAGGTGATCATATTTTCCTCACTGGGTCCTGTGCATTACTTAGGGGACAGTGAGCGTGGCTGGCATGGTGCACAACTTGTAGCAGGGACTCCGTGAGTGTCATAGAATCCGACATCGGGCCCTCCTTGACCTCCACAGTAGCTCTCTTGTCCTCGGGTGGGCTATGTTTGACAGCTGACAGGCCTGCTGGGCAAATCCGGACAAATGGGGCCATTGGCTTTTCTAGATGACCCCAGGTTGATGACCAGACTCAGTGAATTCAGTGACGAGTTTTGGCAGTACCTGGCCACGTTTTAGTGGTTGTTGTGGCTGGGGCTGCTGTGGTACTATGCCCCTGTGGGTCTGAGCCAGCGGAGACCAGGCTGGAGATGATGCGTGGGCCACCCTAAACCCACCCCACAACACTCAGGGACAGTGGCTCCCCACTTGGCCTTAACCTAGCTTGTGGCCTCCTTCAGCCCAGGACTCAGCACTTAGCTGGCTCTCAAAAAAGAAAAATTCTAGACTAAAAAAAGTTACTCCCAGTGTTCAGGGAAAGAGCAGAATTAGCGTCATTCGCCCCCTTCATACCTTGGGCGGATGTGATGTCTCCTGCCAGAGGCCTGTACAGAAGACAAAGAGCACATAGAATCGCCTGTCCTTTTATGAGGGAGGAAAAGGCACCTCCAGCCTTTGGACTGGAGACCAGTAACCAGCACCTTTCGGAGAGAGTTTAAAAGAGGCCTTTGCCACCTGAGGTTGGACCCTCACGGGGACATTGCTGCTGCAGCACTGCCGAACGACAGTGCTGCGTCAGCTCAAGAGGACGTCTGCTCAGTCCCTTCAGCGGCTCACTGCCCAGGTGGCGGCATGTTTTGCTGCCGTCTGAAGTGCTGGGTGCCCGAGTGAAGCCTGTGATCATCATCCTTTATGGTAACGTTAGTCGGTTAACGTTGACCGAGCATCCACAGTGTGCCAGGCTCAGGGCACAGAAAAGAGACACTGTCCCCACCCGCAGCTGTGAGCCCAAGAGCCGTCGGAGCCCTGGACTGGCGCACAGTCACAGGTGAGGGTGCGGGGACACGGGCAGAAGGTACAGGAAGGGCCTTTTTTTCTTTTTCTAACTCTTGCCGTGCTGCTCATGTGTGGCTGTTACACGTGGCCCCTGTGAGTCTGGTCAGCAGAAGGTGTCTGCTCCAAAACCTAGTGAGTCTTGTCTTCTTGGCATAGACCGTGAGCAGAGTTCAGGACTGGAACCATGGGCGCTGAGCAGGACAGTCTACTTATTTCCCAGCATCACGGACGCCTCCTCCCTTCCCCCATTGCCGCAGTCCTGCGGAAGTGTCTTCCCCTAAATATCTTGTGTCAAATTTCATTTCCTCGCCCCTCATCCCCTTTCCCTTCCCCTGCCTCCCAGGGTAGCCGCTATCCTGAAGCTGATGAGCATCACTATCATACAGTTCATCAATATGCATACAAATATCTAACTTCTAAACAGATCATTGTCTAGCATCATTTTGAGTGTTTTCAGTGTTACATGCCTCATATTGCACTCTACAAATTCTCTTACAACTTTCCCTTCCAACACTATAGATTTGAGATGGGTCCGTATTGGTTCATGCAGATGTAGTTCATTCATTTCACTGATCCTGTAGCAACAGTGACTTGTCCATAGCTGGTGGACGGCTAGGTTGCTTCTAGGATTATGCTCTATTAAACAGAGCTGCAGCGCACGCACGTGTGAGAATGTCCGCCGGTCTAGGGCACACTCAGAAGGGGGACTGCTGGTCCTAAGGTAGGCCTGTCTTTAACTTGACTGGGTTTGGCAGCTCGCTCTCCAGAGTGCCTGAACCATTCAGATTCCGCCAGCAGAGCTGGAGGGCTCTGTTTGCTCAAGTCCCTACCAGTGAGTACTGAGATCAGATCTACCTGCATGCCCCTACTGACAGCTGTGCAGTGGCGGGCATTCCCTCTCTGTGATTGCCGGGGAGGTCACGCCCCTTTTCGTATGTTTCAAAGCCACCAGGGCTGCTGTTTCTAAGAACTGTTTTCTATCCTTGGCATATTTTGCCTCCATCTCTTTTGGGAATGCAGGGGAGGGATGCTTGTTTCTCAGTGATTGGTAAAAACTCTTTACATATTCTGGCTACTAATTTTTTTGTTGATTTGAGTTGCAAATACCTTCTCCCGGTCTGTCACTGAGGTGTGCTAATGAAAGAAAAGCGAGATGTGGGGAAGCGCAGTTCAACCATTAAGAGAAAGAAACATCTGTAAAAGGGGCTGTCGATTCTGCTTCTCACTGGTCCATGGTTGCTAAGCTCCCGTGGTTGCAGTTCCCATCAGTTGAGATGTTATCAGGACAGAGCGTTCAGGGTTTGGGGTTTTTGTTGTTGTTGTTGTTGTTATTGTTGTTTTCGAGTCTTTGTTTTGTCTTTTATTACATTACCTTTAGGAAAATGTCTTTGTTCTTGTTGGTCCTTCCTGCTCCCTTGCTTGGGACTTCAGGACTGAGTGGCTGATGCCATCACCCATGCCACAGGTGAACACAAGCCTGGCAGCTCACAGTTCACAGTGTCACAAGTGCCTCTGACCTCTGCACACCCCCCGTGTCTGCCAGCACCCACCAGCACAGGGCAGGTCAGTTGTCAGCCTCCCAAAGTGGAGAGCTGTTTTTCTTACCACAGCAGTCATCCACGTTCATCATGATTCCCACTAAAGAGTGTGACTCCGCCCACCAAGACATAGCCACTGCTAATACCCTGGCGTGGACCCTGCTCTTGTTTCCTGAATTCCCGTGTGGCTGGGGGAGTATGGCGTAATGACAACAGCGATCGCCAAGTACACGTGGTTTCAGGTCATACATGTTTCACTGGATAACTCTCCTGGAAATCTCCTTCTAGGTTAATAGATCTATTTCCACAGTGTCAGCTTGAATGGCTGCATCCTTTGTATCTTGAAGATTTTATTTTCCTGTAAGAAGCAGCCTCGGCATGAGCATGGATGTTTGTGAATATCTAACCACTTCCTTGTGGAAAAGAATAAAAAACAAGACCTGGAATTACGGGATCAAAGCCATGCTCATTTCCAACACTGAGTAGACAGCCCAAGTTGTTGAGTGTGGGGGTGGAGCGGAGCTGTTCACTGATTCCCAGGATGCTAGTTGAGTGACTGCCATGTGCCAGGCACCTGCTGTGAATTGGGAATGTGGAAATCGACATGGTCTCAGTCCCCAGCCTTGGGGTTTGTCATCCGGGGAACTGTCAGGCCATGGACCAGTGAGGCAGCAGATGCAGGACATGGGGAGCTGTCACTAGGAAGAAGACGGTTGATCTTCAGTTAAGAGAGGGGGACAGTAACAGTCAGAAATTCTCCTGGGATGATACACATGGCTCCTAGCATCGCACATTTGTTTTCTGTCTAAAGGATATAAAATGCTTACCTAGACTAACAGTCCAGCCCCACCTCTGCTTGAGATGAGTCACGTAACCTCTTGTACTTCAGTTTCCACCCCTGTCCACCAGGAATAATGATGACAGCGGCCTTATTGGCCTCGCAAATGTGAGACTCAAGTCGTAGAAAGGATGGAAAAGCAGTCTGCTGGCTGTCGGGTTCTATATAAATGTTGAATAAACAGCATAATTGGTGTTGTTCTTGGGTGTGTACATGGGCATCAGGTAAGTAGTAGGTCCAGAGGACTTTAAAGAGGGTGCTGGTGTTGAAATGAGACCTCCCCTGCTGAATGGGAATGGGGCAGCTTCGAGAACCATCTGCAGGACTTAGGGCTTGGAGTTGTGCTCAGCAGAGCACAGTGGGGAGAGTACAGCTCTGCTCTCATACAGCCCCAGTTCAAATCCCAGCTCCACCACTTACCAGCTCTGTGTCATTGGACAAGTGGCTTAGCCTCTCTGTGCTGGAGTTTGTGCATCTGTAAAATCAGGATGATGATACAGTCCTTATGAGAATCAAAGGGAATAAGGCATGTACAGTGCATTACCCCGGGCCTGGTGAGACAGCTTTTATTCATCATTCTGGAACTTCCTAAACAGTCCTTTCCTAGTAAACATGCCCTCCTTTGGGAGGACAGTTGTGGACCATGAGGATTTGCTTTTTCTGAATAAGGTCTGAAGGAAGAGCTGGCCTGCAGCTACAGAACAATGAGTAGAAGCCCTGTTGACAGCCGTGCAGAGAGCCCCGGGAAGCCTGTGTACAGGGCTCTCCTCCAGGCTGGCCTGGTGTGGGCCACGGCCAGCTCGCCGGGAGACAGGGTCCTTTTATATCAGCCCGAGCACTGGTAGAGAGCTGTCACCTCTGACAAATGTGTTTTTTCAATTATTACTAAAACACCAGCCGCCTGTGCTCTGGGTGCTTTAGCTTTGTGTCCCCAGTGACCAGAGAATATTGGGGCTTGAGGGTCTAGATTTGGGGGGTTTCAGGGCCTGGCAAGTACATTTTTAATGGGTGGGATGAACATTAACGTGGTCAACTTTTAATTTCTCTAGGTAAGGACTTCATTAAAAGTTACTAACAGCTAAACCACCATTTTATCAAAGAAAGCCCTTTCCTTCCTTCAAATGGAAAAAAGGGGGAGGGAGAGAGGACTTACGCTCAGTATATTTCCAAAGATCGTATCAATTAATTTCATGGGAAAATTATTCCTTTGCTGTTATTTTTTCCTCCTGCGTGTCCAAGGAACCCTAGATCTCATCCACATAAAGAATGGGAGGTAAAATGAGTTGCTCAGAATCACGCAGTAGATCACACTCAGGCAAGACTGGGGTGGGGACCTCCTGAAGCTCCTTTGAGGCCTTCTAGTCACTGAGTCATTTAAACCGACTCTAGTTATTATGTTGTATAGAAGCAAACTGGGGTGCAGTTGGATTATGTGATTTGCTCTCCAAATTGTTTGTAACCAAAGAACATTTATTCATTAAATAAAGATGCATTTATTAGCGCTTAAAGGCCTGATCCCGAAGATTAGTTAGGGTAGAGGCTAAGCAGCTACAATAAAGAGATACTAAATCACAGTGGCTAAGGTCAAGCGTTTATTTTTCCTCTTGTAGAGCAGTCCTGAAGATGGCAGGGGCAGCTTTGTACCACTTGGTCCTCTAGGGATGTGACTTTCTCCCATCTTGATGTTCTATCCATCTCCTGGGATGCTTTCCTTGTTTGCACAGTTGAATCCAGTTTGCACAGAAGCGAGGAGGGAGGATGGGGCACCAAAGCTTGATGTCTTGAGGTCAGGACCCAGAAGAGTCACACAGCACTCCTCTACACAACCCACGGGCCCGAACCCAGTCGTACAGCTGCATCCAACTGCGGGAGAGGCAGGCACGTACCAGCCTCAGCCGAGCAGCCAGCCAGCCAGCTGGAACCTGGGGGTGGAGTGGGGAGAGGTCTCTATCACTCAAAGAAGAGGCGAATGTCTGCTGGGGACACCCAGCAATCTGGGCCACAGACTTGAAGGTGTTTTCGATCCATATCATTTTTCTCTCTAACAAAATTGGAAAAGGAAATTCCTGCTTCTTACCTGTCCCCGTTTTCAGTCCGCCTGCCAGACCCTCCCCACGTTTAGAAGGCAGATACCCTGGAAGGCACGTTGGCATGAGAGCAAGTCTGTCTGGCATCAGCGATTGACCCCAGAGACCTGGTGGGAGAGAAGACTGGAAGTCTTTGTCCTGTGCTCCAGACACAGCTCTCTCATTAAGAGCATTTCACGGGAGATCCAGGGACACAATCTGAAGAAGACTTTGTGTGCCCAGAGCCCAAACCTGATGATGTCACCGATGTTAGTCAGCAGTGATGACTCGTCCCAGCACGAGTTGTGGGGGGGAACGGTCTAACAACCGCCGGTTTGAGACCTATATCTACCAGCTCTCGGCTCCTGCGTGCTGCTCAGCAGGACCAACAAAGCTGTAGATGACCCTCCCAGGTGGCTTCCTTGTTTTTAGTTCAGCAAGAAATTTCCGGAATCTCTTTATTTTTTCATGACCATGGTCTGAGTGGCTTTAACGAAGGGCAAACTCAGGCAGCCCAGGAAAGATATGTTACTTAGCATGTTGTTGGCCAGCAAATTCAGGGAAATTTTAGGAAGATTATGTTTGTTTACAATGTGTGTGGGGGGTTTTTCCCCCCTTTGGCACATTTCTGGTTGAATTCCCTAGATCCAAGAGAACGATCTCCCAGTTCCAAGGGAAAATAATTGCATTATAAATGAAAAGGGAACCTTGCTGCTCACTACTGAAGAGAGCCTCTGACCCCTCCCACTCCACTACAGAACTGCGCCGTTCAGGCAGGGCCACTGACTGCAGGTGACTCACTGACCCACACTCCTGGCTCAAGGACCAAGAGAGAAACCTTCTTAAACACTCTTACTAAGGGAATTCACATCTATTTGTATTAGTTTCCTGGGACTGCCATGATAAACTACCAGAATTTGGGAGCCGAAACCAACGGAAATTTACTTCTGCCACTTCCCGAAGGCGGACGTTTACAGTCAGGTGTTGGCGGGTTCTTTCCGCTCCAGCGGTCTCTCCTTGCTTCTGGCAGTGGCCAGCAGCCCACGGCATTCCTTGATTTGTGGACACATCGCTCCGGTCTCTGCCTCCATCTTCCCTCGGCCTTCTTCCCTGTGTCTCTGTGCCTCAGATCTCCCTCTCCTTTCTCTTATGAGAAAACCAGTCATTGGATTTGAAATTAGGACCCACCCTAAATGATAAATGGCCTCACCTCAAGATCTTCAACTTAATTACCTCTGCAAAGACTGTGTTTCCAAGTAAGTTCACATTCACAGGTAGTAAGGGCTAGGACCTGGGCATATCTTTTTTGGGGAGGGGACACAATTTAACCCACTACATACCCTCGCAAATAGTCATTAAAAGAGGTTGAATCCGTCACCACCAAGCCCCGTTTGGGCGGCTGCAAAGGTTGGCCGCACAGAGCCTTGTGAGTGTAGCAGGCCCAGCCTGCACAGCTGGACGGCCGGAAACGCCAGAAAGCAAACGGGCTGGTCCTGTAGAGATGGGCGTGGGTCACCCCGGGGCACGCGCACGTTCGGGGGCCACCCGTCTGCACAGCTGCACCGGAGCAAGTGGGCTCACAGCGACGTGTCCTCTGCGTGTGCTTGCTTTCTCCGGCTCTGCAATTCGCTGGTGGGTGCAGTGCCTATCATTCTTCTCCCAGGGCTCGATAAGTGTTATTTTATTCCTGGATGGACACCTTCTGGTGTATTTTCCACTTTGAACCTATGCTGTTTGTCATGGCTCCTTTGAGCCATAAAAGCACAATACAAAAAAGCAAGTGAGGACAGGACGTGAAAAGTCAGAGCTGTGATTCGGTCGTGTAAGATGCAGCCCGAGTGTTTTCCCTTTGCCACTCTGCCTCTGCCACTTCACTCTCCCAGGCCAGGCTCCACCCACATCCAGCCCAGGGACGGCAAGCTGGCCCCCACATGTTCCCATCCTTTCTGGGGTGTTCGGAATCTTCCTGGGTGCATGATGGAAAAGGGAAGGTTTTCACTTCCACCGGTGTTCAGGACCTTTGTAGGAAATGGAAGAACTTAAAAGAGCTCCTTTTTCTGCTGTTTTGTTACCAGGACGGTGTAGTTGGCTGCTGTAGAATGGCAGAGTACCCGATTTGAATGTGATGCGGGGGTGAGAACAGCTGAGTTTTAAGGGTGGACCTTAGAGATTCCTGCTTTGATGTACCATCTGGAGTTCTCTTTCCTGCCCTGGATTCTGTGGGAGCCACTGGAGACAGTCTCAGAAGGGGTTTTCTGTAATGTGACAAATGGAAGGCCAGGGCCGGCTCTCTGCTGCACATCCTTGGAATTCAGGCCTTTAGCCCATTCCTGGGAGCCTCGTGTGGGTCCTTTACACACAAGCACTGGTGTTGGTTTAAGTCGAGGCCTTCCTAAAGTGAACAGCACATGAGGGCTTGCCGGTGCCTCTGCGGTGGGTGTGGGGGCCGGTGAGGTGGGGCTGAAGGTCTCTCCATCCTTTCTCCTTTTTCAGTAGATGGTGGTAAATTATCCAGAACAAGAAATCCACCATTCAAACTGTTTAGATAAGTGTGCGGGTCAGTTGCAGTAAGGACATTCACGTTGCTGAGCGGCCAGCACCACCCTTCCCAAGGACTCTGAAGACTTCCCTCACGTGGCCTTTTAAAGAGACCCTTTCTGGCCAGAGGGAGCCACCAACTGGACCTGGACCCGTGGTTCTAAAGCTTCGGGGCAGCAATAGGTCTAAGCAATGAGTCAGGTAGACCAGCTGCAGCCATGATCCTGTTAACACTCAGTCTTTGCAAAAAGTCATGGTCAGGTACTCCGCAGACATAGTGGGGGGATGGGGCCCTGGCCTCTGATGCCTTCCTTCCCCTGCCACAGACTCTTAAAAACCCATGCCCTGCTCCACGTTTTCACTTCCTCACCAGAAGTCCTTGTCGAACAGCCCTCTTTACTGATGGGGCATCAGAGCCCCTCGCCACCAGCCCTTGGTTACTCCCAAGTGTGTTGAGATTTCTGTCAATAGATTTCTGCAAGACTGTTACTAGCGGAGCAGCATGCCCCCAGAGGCCATTTGAGTGAAGATGGGTTTTTCATAGATGGGCACGCAGTGCAGTTAGATTGCATTTTAGGAGTAGGATCCCTCAGCAACTTTCAAGGACTCCCTTACTTAGCAGATGCCCAGCACTGCACTGGGTTCTGGGTGGAAGCTAAGGTCGTGGAGCCTGTGTGAGGACACATACAGCAGTCAGAGAAAGGCACAGCTGCTCAGAGACGTGATATGAGCTTGCCACGCCCATGGGAGGTCAGGAGAGCTGCCTCCACTGTGCCCAGGAGCACTTGGCCTTCTGATCCTCCTTTGCTTTCCACACTGCAAGTCAGTCTGTCTAGGAGGGGGTGGAGGGATCACCACTGGGATGAGTGTGGCGAGACCAGGGTTCTTGTCGGGTTTCTCCCGTTGATTCACCAACATTTATAACTGTACCTGACGCATAGTAGGCCCTCAACAGTTATTTGTTGAGTCAACAAATGATGGAAGTCTCCTATGGTAGAAGACAGAAATCAAGGCAAAAGAGCAAATACTTAAGGTGCTGTGCTGAACATCTATGACAGATGTTAGGAACAATTGTCAGCTAACATGATGCAGCTGCTGAAATCGATGGCTGTATGTTCTCCATCTCACCGCCAATTTGCTTTAATTGTGCTGATCAGACCCAGACCACAGCCTCATGGTCCCGCTGTCAACGCTGCTGCCCCGTTCTTCTTCACTCTCAAAATGTTCCCTTCTCTTTAATATGCGTGTGCGTGTGCATGTACACATAGCCGCAGACACATCACCTCTTGCATCTCTGTTATGCGTGTGTCTGTGTGTGCAGGCACACACGCACAGACGTGTAAGTGCAGCCATCACTTTGTAAAACAAATGAACAGTGATGAGGTTCTGGTCTCTCCTTTCTGTGTGACCCAGATTTTCCCAAGAGTGTCCTTCCTCACCTTAGTTGGAAAAAAAAATGCTGTTGAATTTAGTTGTTCTTTAAATCTAAGCTGCTCCATACCAATGAGAACTGAAGGATTAGTCAATAAATGATATTTGGAATAAATTCATCCGTAATTTAGGAGAATAATTAATTTAATGCTTATTCCATACCATGCATGAAAATAAACTTAAAAAGAGATTAAAGAGTTAAATATAACAAAGTTAAACCCAAGAAAAGCCAGGAGACCATAGGATGAAAGAAGTCTGGTGGAAAGCTCGTGCAGGACTCCAGCAGATAAGTTGGCAAAAGGTTTCAACAAGAGGGCTCACAACAGAGGGACTCTAACTAACAAATAGGAAATATTCTGGTACTCTGACAAAGATTTTAAAGTGAAAAATAAAATATCATCAGCAGAATTTTATTTGAAAGCAGCGTTGCTGCTGAGAATATCAGAGCCGTATTTCTCCACATTTCAGGTTCTGTTATAACTTGGTGCTGCACTTGGAAAGTGAGTGGCAAATATATCGAGAGCTCTAAGGTGTTTGTGGCCGTGCTACCGGCAGAAACCTCTAAGACTGCAACAATGTAGCTATGGGCATGAGTGCGGCCACCGCAACGTTACCTTCCAACGATGGAGTAGTGATGGAGATTACGACCCATTTGTGCTTCGTTCGAAAGTTATTCTAAAGTCGTGGTGTCATGACTAAATTCATCTCATATTAAACGGAAAAGTAAGATTTTAAGGTTATATTTATTCTTATTATAACTTTACACAAGGAAACATGTTTAAATGACGAAAAGGAAATGTACTAGAATATTGCTGCGATTGAGTAGTGTTGGTGGGACTCTGGAAATTTTTTTCTTCATTTTATTTTGTAATGCAAGTACTTTTAAGATTTAAAACATTTTTATAAGTAGACTTTATATTTCTAAGGATTATGTTTCCTGGATTATTTATTTTGTGCAGATTATTTCAATCAATAAAGCCCCAAAGATGCAGGCTTACTGGACTGACTTTAAAATAAAATAATGATTAGGCAGTATTATCTCGATGAGAAAAATGTGCTTAGGACACCATGGGTTGATTCTGCCTTTGCAAAACCACTCTAGGGTTAAACGATTCTCGCACTTTTCCAGTTTCCACAGTTTTGTGGGGAAAGTTCAGGCATGTAATCAGTTAAGCATGGACTTTGTTGCAAGCAAGCTGTGAGTTACCCTTCGAAAGGGTGTCCCTTCTGGGGAGGGAGGCAAGGACTGCCAATCCCAACCCCTCTGCTAAAAACGTAAAAATAAAAATCTGAGTCTTGTTTATTTAAAGATAAACACACTTGACTTCATTTTTAAAAAAGAGTTATTGTTGAGGTCCAGTTTAGAAAACACACCATGTCATTTTCTCTTCCTGTATGCGTCAGTATTTATATCAAGGAGCATATACCAAACTGTAAACATTACTGTTTTATCTCAGCATCTGGTTCCTTCGCCACCTCAGGGTGGATGCGCCCAAAGCGTTAGCTGCTGCTTCCCGGCTCCACCTCCTGGCAGTGGCTCCCAGGCAGCCCGGTTTCTCTGGGGTGCATGAAGCCTGGTCCGAAAGGATGCCCACAGGGCCCACCAGGTCCCCCTTCTGGATGTGTATCTAATTCGGTGGACACTGCCATTTCGACTGCACGGGCAGTCCAATAAAGGAAGTTAGAAGCAATGTTTAGAAATGAAAAGACTCGTATCCATCTGGGTAGCATCAGGGTTTTGTGATCTTAGAGCAAAAAGGAGGCTTTTTGTATTGTGGTCGGGAAGCTGGAATATCGGCTTTTGAATGCAACTGCCTGTGAAGATGCAGGTGGATTCTCCGGGACAAGACCCCGTCAGAAAGCTAGATTAATCTGAAAACCGAAGTGGTCACAGGACATCATCTCAAGGCCCAAACGTTGGCCCGTGCAGAACGTTTGGTGTGGGCAGCTCACGTTAGCGTTTTGGTGGTGCCGACCGTGGCGCCCGCAGCTTGGCACTGGTGTCTGTCAGCGGATCTCTGTGTGTGTTGAAGCACACGAGCTGGTTTAAATTTGAGGTCTGGGTGCCATGTGGCCATCTTCCGTTTGCAGTGGTGGCCTTCACTCCGGTTCCAAGCTGGCCGTCAGAGCGGCCTGCATTGTGTGAGTCTAACTTCCGGAGCACTGGGGGTTCTCGGCAGCCCGCACCGAGCAGGGCTGGTCGTTACGGGGATCCAGGTCCAGGTGTAAAATAAATAAAATCCGCTTCTTTGGCAGTGGCTTTTAGTGCACTCTAAAGTGTGTGTGCTGCACATAAGATGCATCTTTACCATCTCATAAACTTGGCCTCTGGCATTTGTAGCTTTGTGCATCCTGTGCTGATGGAATTTTCTTGCTGCAAAGAAACTCAGTGGTCCTCCTGGCCATTGGTTTGCAAGCTGACTTGAGGAAAAACAATCCCGTTACAGGTCTGATTAACCTCCAGCCCAGGAATCTGCATCCTTGAACAGCTCTCCGGTGAGGTTGGACGGCAGAGCAGTGTTCTTGCTGAAACAGAATGGGCCCGTAGATTATTGTTTGAGCTGGTAATGAGGACACACTCAGGATTCATTGTTCTGTCCACTCCTTGACATGTCGGGCATTTTCCATAATGAAAAGATTGTTTTACGCCTCTCAAGTGATCTGGATAATCAGCTAGGCTTTGGAGGCCCAGTCCACTCATCGCACTTGACAGGTGAGTAACCGAAGGTGAAGGTGCGTTTGTGGGTCCGAGAGCTCATGGGCCTGCCCCTGAGGCTGAGCCTTCACAGCGGCTCCTCAACCCATGTTTGACTGGCCTTTCTGGAATTTTAAAGCACCATGAAATCTGATTTGTATGACTCAGCTACCTGTAAAAACATGGAATTCTGCAAGATTTGTTCCTTCCTTCACAAATTTGCCTCTTCGAGGTGCATTTATCATCATTTTGTTGGACAGCAAGATAGGCATCGGCTTTTCAAGTGTAGTCTGTGGTGCTTCTACGTTGCCAGTAGGTCCGGCGGTAAAAGATGGGCTGTAAGTCCACGCCAACTCCGCGGTGGACGAGTGAATTACAGACGGAATGGCTGGCTAGGTAGTGCGCTGCATGTATCCTTAAGCAGTATCTGGTGAACCAAACAGCCAAATCCAGAGCAGAAATGCGAGAGACCAACCACAGACTGGGGGCACAGGATGGCAGGACCGGGACTCTGCCTGTTGTCAGTTCCATCCGTCTGGCTTAACCCTCCAAAGCTGGTCAACAAAATGCACAGTTGCATTGCCTGTCGTACAGATACATTTTGCTGAGTTAGTCAAGCAGCTGGCCAGTTCAGTGAACGGTGCGACAGATTGTCTGAATGATTTGACCAGAAACTCCAAGAGAAGAAGGGGAGAGAAAGAGAAGAAGGGATGGAGAAAGGGGAACCCCACAATAATCAAAGTTGGAGAGAATTATCAGAACTGCCTGGGTTTTTATTGTTTGGGCAAAGGTTTTTTTTAAATTGTGGAAAACGAGTATTGTGTTACTTTTTTTTTGTTGTGAATATTTCTTCATTTATTATTTTTATGGATTTATTGACATATAGTTGATATCATGTAAATTTCAGCCACTTAATGTGTACAGTTCAGTGATTTTTAGTAGTATATTCACAGAGTTGCACATGCAAAACCATAATTTCATTCCATAATATTTCATCACCCTGAAAAGAAACCGTGTACTCTTTAGTAGTCACTGCCCACTTCTCTGTTCTTCGAAGCCCCGGCAACCACTAACTACTTGCTGTCTCTATGGACTTGCCTTGGTCTGGCCGACTCATATAGGTAGAATAATAGAACAAGTGGCCTCTTGCACTTAGTGTAACACTCAGGATTCATCTACACTGTACCATGTGTCAGCACTTCATCCCTATCTTGTGGGCAAATCATATTCCATTGTATGGTATATCACCTTCAAAATATCGCTAATCCATTCGTCAGTTGGTGGACTTTTGGGCTGTGCCCACCTTTTGTGAATAATGCTGCTGTGAACGTCACTGTGCAGGTTGGGTGTGCACACATGTTTTCAGTTTTCTTGGTGATCCACCTGGGAGCCACTTGCTGGGTCATGTGGTAACTTCGTGTTCAGCATTCTGAGGACCTGCCAAACAGCTGTCTGAAGCAGCTGCACCATTTTATAGTCCCATCAGCAACGGATGAGGGTTCTACTTTCTCCCACACCCTTGCCAATGCTTATAATTGAGGAGCTTCTTGTCTCTAATTATCCTGGTAGGTGTGAAGGAGTGTCTCCTGGTGGTTTTGATTTTCAGGTCCCCACTGGCCAACAATGCTGAGCATCTTTTTATGGGTTCGTTGGTTCTTACCCTTCCATCTCTTTTGGAGAGATGTCGATTCACATCCTTGGCCTTTAGATTGGGTTATGCATCTTTTCATCATGGAGTCAAAGAGTACCTTCTTGTGTTACGCATGTCTCGCCGTGCAAGTAGGAACCGGAAGAGAACTAGCAAGTATTTCGAACACCACAGAGATGTCATGAGCACAGTGATTGGCTTACAATGCCGTGTGACCCAGTTTTAGGGCACATCCTGGTAGTTAGAGAAATCTGACACTAATAATATAAATATATTAAATATAGCACACATATAGAACTCTGAATCCTGAGGGGGATACTGGGTGAGTGACGATAACGGCTTCACACAGAGAACGTTTTGATATTTGTGAACCGCTCACACACACGAATTTGAAAATCCTATGTTCAGTGGAGAATATTTGACAGGTTCTCTTGGAGGGTTTTTGTCTTTAGCTAAGTTGTATGGAAACTGAAGAGATAAGTATCTCATTTGTGGTATTGTGAATTTTTCCAGGGTAAGAAAACCTATTTTTCTTGCAGACAGTTGAAGGAAATTATCGTTTCTGTCTTTAAATGATCATAATTGGGTTTCTCCATTAAAGGCTTGTAAAACTATGGAGTATGTATAAAGTCATGTTTATTCATTTGATATTCTGAACATAAGTATACTAAACTTGATTATGCTAATTTCAGAAGAATAGAAGAGTAAATTTACATTAGGCACATATCTACAAGTCATAACTGTATACACGGATTGCTTATATTTCCAGGATAAAATCCAATCTTATCCCAAAATCTAATTAGCAGCTGTTTATTGGTGCACTTGACATACTGCAGCTGAGTTCTCCCCTCTCGATAACTAGCGCACCATCAACAGATTAAGGAGAGCATTGACCAGTGAGTGGAGTTCTCAGCCAGAATCCAGAGTCTGGTGTAGGCTCCAAAGAGCTGAGGCAAGGCCAGCACGGTAGTGGTTGGAGATTCAGAAACTGGAGGTCAAAGGCATAGCAGTCTACATAGGGAGACAGTTTTCAGATATACAGAAAGGGATCCCAGCATTATAATTACTTCCAATAGTCAGCTCTCTCTTTGATACTCTAAATCTGTGTCCAGACTATTAGTTTCCTAGGGATGCTGTAGCAAATTACCACAAACTGGTAGTTTAAAACAACAGAAATTTATTCTCTCGCAGTCCTGAGGCCAGAAGTCTGAAATCAAGGAGTTGGCAGGGCCAAGCTCCCTCCGAAGGCTCTAGGGAATGATCCTCCCTTGCTTCTGGTGGCTCCGTGGCCACACTTGGCATTCCTTGGCTTGTAGCTGCATCACTCCGGTCTCTGTCTGTCTTTACACCGAGTTCTTCTCTGTGTCACGGTGTGTCCTTTCCCCTTCTGTAAGGATACCAGTCATTGGATTAGGGCCCCCCTAATCCAGCATGACCTCATCTTAATTTAGATATGTAGCCCTAATCACATGTACAAACATCCTATTTCCAAATAAGGTCTCATTCTGAGGTTCTGGATGGACATGGATTTTAGGGGGGCGCTAGTCAACCTAGTACACAAACCTAGCCACTTCATTTTTCAGGTACAACTTTTTAAATGATTGTAGGTTCCCATGTATATTACCTCCCAAACAAAATCATCTAACAAAATACATCTCAAAAATTTGGAGGGTGAGGGGGGCAGTGTATATTTCAGGAAGGACTTTTTAAAAATCCACATGGAAATTGGTATTTTCGGAGTACCACATGATGCACACCTTTAAGTATATCACCTCACTTAATTCTGTCAAGCTACCTCTTTATTCTAGCTTCCCCATGCAATTGCAGTTTGCTAAATTTGTTGATAAGTTCTTTAAAAATGTTGTCATTTTCTACCCGTTACCATATCTATGGTATCTCCTGCTGTATATATAACTCTTCCTCAGCTGCTTAACTGACTTGGGACAGATAGATGCTTAAGCTGCTTGAACCTTAGTTTCCCCATTTGTAGAAGGGGGGCAGTAATTCATAACTACCTTATAGATTTGTGGTGGCTAACAAATACTGTACTTGTCAAATGCAAATGTTCCACAAGTGACCATAATATCCTGTTATGCTTTTTTTCTGGCTCTTTTGGAGGTATGTGCATGTTCTTTTCACTGTCCTGTCAAAGAGGACTTAGGGATAGATGTATTGTAGACATCCTGATCTCCCACAGACACATTGTTATTTGTGGGCATATTAGTTAAGAATTTCACATAGCCGTACACACTGGAAAACTCCCAAATAACAGCAGAGCATTTGTTTCCCCCATGTGGAGAGCACATGGAAGGAAGTAGGCCAGGGCTTCTGAAGCAGCTCCCGGGTCATCAGGAACAAAGTTCTATCTCTACTGCATCATCTGAGCCCATGGCTTCCATGCAGTCCCCTCTGCTCCAAAATGGCTGCTGAAGCTCCAGCCCTCGAGTTTGTGCTGCCTGCCACAAATGGGCAAAAACGGCACCTCTCCCAGCTGAATGACCTGCCTTTTAAGCAGCGCTTCAGGAAGTCCACGAGACACTTCCACTTTTATCTCACTTGTCACATGGCCATGCCTAGATGCTGCAGATCTCAGTGTGCCCAGTGAACACGGGGATTCTACTAGGAAGGAGAGAGAAGAAGTAGATGTTGGGCAGGTAACCAGCATTCTCTGCTGTGATGGGTTGTATTCCGTAGGGGCCGGAAGATAGCACTTTGGGATTGAGGGTCTGATCTGGGAAGTGAACCAGGTATGTAGCCCTGGGGTAAAAATATCCTGATTTAGAACAACAGCCACAACCCATTCATAAGTAGAGAACCATTTATACTCCACACCTGAGAGAAAGTGGATAATTTGCATCGCCATTTTATTTGACACAGTGGCCATGGGTCCGGCCAGGCCTGCGTATACTCCAGGAGAACAGAGCAAAGCTTTGTCAGAGACACCCCCGGTTTACAGCAAATCTACACACTGCAACTACTAAAAGCAGAGCCTCACGGTGTGGGGGAAAGAGCCTTGCACCAGGGGTCGTGACCCTGTGCCCGTCAGGGTTTAAGTGAAGTCCCTTCCCTGCACAGTGGCACAGCGGCTGGAGCTCCAGGGTCCCTGTAAAGCTGCTTGGATGTGAGTATTCAGTGTTTTACTTACGGATCCAGAACTAAGAAAAATTGCTCAGTGCTTAGCTCAGCCTTTTTGCTGAGCGAGGTTTTAGGCAAGCAGACATCCATCACTGCTCTGGATGCTGGCTTCAGATGGCAAGAAAAAATAGACTTTTTTTTAAATTCATAGCCCTTCCTGAGGGCCCTATCAGAAAGTCTGGCTGGCCCCTAGCAAATCATCTCTTGCTAATTGTCCGTGAATTTTAGCTGTGTGGAATGTAGAAATTCACGTAGTATATGGAATTAATTTAGCACATTTAAGTGGCTGTATGGGCCCTGGCCCCACCCCTACCCCAGTGGTGATGATAGAAAAAGCACTGTACATTCAAGCATCAGACCTGGTTTCTAATTCTGCCTCAACACCAGGTAGCTGAGTGCCTTTAAGCAAATCCATCTTCAAATGTAACAGGAGGTGCCTTGAGATCCATTAACTTAATTGATTTCTTCAGTTCATTTCCCACATGTCTTTTGAGCATCGGCTGTGCCTCAGGCACTGTGCCGGGCACTGGGGGTAACAAAGTGAGTAAGGCCCATGGCTGGTTCCATCCACCTCGGCGACTTATGCAAAGACTGGGCTTGGGGCTGCATGCACAGGCACATGGGCACACAGCCACCAAAGATGGCGAAAGCCACTGGGTGGAGTCTACACTTCAAGGGGACAGGTTTGCTCTGAGCCATCCTCACACAATTAGTTAATTAGTTACAATTGTGGTGAGCACCATAAGCTTATATTCCAGAGGGATCCAACTGGGGAAAAAAGGGGAGAGGGGCTGGAAGGTTAGGCAGTGAGGAGGCAGGAGAGGCCCAAGAGAAGCCCTCGAGGGCCAAGGGGAGCTGGTGGCGGTCGAAGGATGGGGAGCAGGAGCTGCAGCTTTCCCGTGGCTGCTCGGGAGGTTGAAGTTCAGGACACAGGCCTGAACAGCTCACAATATTTTTTTTAAAAAAAGTTCCTCATTTATAATTCTGATTGACATAGCACATTTATAAACTACAGCCTCTGGAAAAGCATGACAGATGCAGTACAACCTGCCAGTTCTCAGTCTCTTCCTGGTGGAAAGTGTGAGGAGGCCAAGATGAAAGGGCCCAGGTGCTCGGGGGCTGTTTCATCTCCGGGCCCGAGGGGGACAGGATGATGCACCGTGTTTTAAGTATGGACTTTCTGGGCCTTTTCATGTCCTGTGACCTACTAGGTACAGGCTGTTTTTCTTCATGTTTGTAATCTAGTTTTGGGGCTTTTTTCCTCTCCTGGCCCAGCGGCTGGGTTTGATGCCCAACTTTGTTCTTCAGAAGGACCCTACTCCATCTGCCACCAGATGTCTCCTGTCATTATCTGACTTACACCAGCTTCGTGGGTATCAAAGGGGGACCATGGCAGAGCCATTGAGATCAAACAGAGAGCAAATTTGATGATGAACCAGGGGAAACAGACCAAGGTTTGTCCCTAGTGGGCCTGTTCCATCCATTCAGATGCATTATGCATGAACTGGCTGGGAACTCCAGCACAGGCAGATCCGCCTCCAGCTACCAAAACCCGGACCCAGAGATGGAAGAAACCACTGGCAACTTCCCAACTGCCACTGCAGATGGGCACCTCACTCACCCTCATTTCTTAAAAACCTATTGAAATTGTGTCGGAACTCTACAGAACTGCCTGATGACCACTGGTCCTTCCTTTGTCAAGTTCTTGTAAAGAACATAAAGGACTTTTGGAAATAAAACACTTTTATGACCATCAGGTATAGTAGGAACTTCCTACGTTACCGTGAGAGAGAAACTCGCGTTGTTTTGAACTGATACTGAGATTTTTATCAGGCTAAGAGGCAGCAGGCTAATTTTTCAAGGCCCTCTTGGTGCCAGAAACATGCTGTGTCGTGAAGGTGTAGTTGGCCCAGCATGGCCATCTATTTGTGTAGGATCAGAAGCGCTACATTAATTTCTAAGTCAAGGGCAACTTTGTTCTTTCAGCACACAATTGAATGAGCCTTGGCCTGAATGGAGCCATTAAACTTAATCATTTAGCTGTTTACCCATTGCACTCTCATGTATTTTTTAGCTGCCTAAATGTTTGCGTATAATCTTTGCTCTCTATCTAGACTCTACATACACATATTACAATATTTATTTATAAAACAAATAGATTAATTTTGGACCTATCATGATGACTTTTAAGAAATCAGGATTAAAAAACTCCTAAATTAGTTCTGGCCAGGTGCCTCAGTTGGCTGGAACATCATCTCATACCCCAAAAGGTTGTTGGTTAGATTCCCGGTGAGGGCACACGCCTGGGTTGCACTTTTGATCCCTGGTCAGGGCACATACAAGAGGCAAGCAATTGATGTTTTTCTCTTACATCAGTGTCTGTCTGTCTGTCTCTGTCCCCATTCCTCTCTCTCTAAAATCAGTAAACATATCCTCAGGTGAGGATTCAAAAGCAAACCCTAAATTAATTGCAGGTACAGTTTTGAGAAAGTCCTGGGCATCAAACAGCATTATGGTTCCCGGAGATAAGTAGCAGACATCAAGTAGCAAGGACTGTGGTATTTGAGACGGGACTCATGAATTTTAATAAAAGAATCTGTGACTCAGGCGATTTCATATTGTGGGAAATGCTGACATTCTGTACTACATGTCTGCATTCTATAGGGACACAGGCCAGGCGAGGCACACAGACCTTTGCTGAATGTCAACAAGGAAAATTACAGCCAGAGGGACTGCGTCCCACTTCTTCATGCATAAATCGTTCCTGCTTTCCTTCCCTTCCTTCCTTCCTTCCCTTCATTTATTCATTCTCTTGTCGGTCATCTTAGGTCTCTCTTATAACCTCTCATCGGGAAGTAGGTGAGGGTGGAACCCATATGAGTCCAGTTGGTCCCATTGAGCATAATTAGCCCCAAATATTACATACCCCTCTTTCTGTGACTGAGAAAGTGAGGCTTATAGATTTGGTTTTTTTCATATTTATATACTCTAGTTTTTATTAAATTTGTTGGGGTGACATTGGTTAGTAAGATTATGTAGGTTTCAAGTGTAGAAACCTATGGTACATCATTGTGTGCCCACCACCCAAAGTCAAGTCTTCTGCCATCACCATGTATTTGACGCCCTTTACAAACCCCCTGCCCCTCTTTCCTCTGGTGACCACCATATTGTTGTCTGTGTCTGAGTTTTGGGGTTTTTTTATTTGTTCATTTGTTGCTTTCAGTTTTATGTCCCTCCTATGAGTGAAATCAGTACTACTCGGCCATAAGAAAAGATGAAGTACTGCTTTTTGCAACAACTTGGATGGATCTTGAGAATATCACGCTAAGTAAGTCAGACAGAAAAAGTTAAGAACCATACGGCTTATAGGTTTTTAAAAGTCTTATGTTCTTGGCAGTTTTCTCCAGTATTCTAAGTCAGTTGGAGGACCAAGGGTCCCGAAAGTAACCTCGTAATAGTGGCACATCTCGGAGACGGCTGCACCCAAGTCTCTGTCGTGAACTGTTGCATTATGGAAGTCAGAGCTGGTTGCAAAGAAAAACAAATTGGAGCCTCTCTTCCGTCACCCTCTTTCCTGTCATCTGTGTAAACTGTTCTAAATGGCTGTGTGACTCTGGCAGGTGTCCACCCTCCAAATGGCTGCAGGTTTGAGGAAGCCCTCCAGCCAAATGTGGAGGCAGCAGCATTAAGAGCTTTGAACACGGAGAGCAATTTCCGTCTCCATCTAAGTAGGCCTGTTGGGTTTTCTGTTTCCTTTTTTCCTGGGAGGAAGTGACAGTTGAAAGCCTGGCATTTTCGCACGGCCTATTTTTCCCTTGGGAAGTTGTTTTTAAATACCCATTAAGGCTGGTTTGTGTATGCAACAGAAGGGCATCCTATGCCCCTCAAATGAATGTCATTATCTTCATCTGCGAAACGAAGCCTCCGAGGGATGACAAGGCTGTGCCCATCTCTCAAAGCCAAGGGTTTTGGCAAAGCTCAACTGTGTTGAAACCAGTTCCTTCTCTTCGCCCCACTCAGTGTCTCAAGGCAAAGCCTCATTGAGCAGATGTTTGCAGAAGTTTATTATAGTCTCTTTTAAAACTCTGAAAGGGAGGGAAGGAAAGAAGAAAAGTGGGAGTGAAGCTGCCTGTATAATGTCCAGAAAACTGTGATTACTTTTTAGCCTCGGCTTTGCTGCCCTACTCCCATTGTGAGGTTACGCAGTGATGGAGGGGGCTGAATTGAGAGGTAGGTAGTTGTTACTTAGGAACAGCCCAAAACATCTAAGAAAACAGGCTTTTTTAGGTAATTAAAGTGTTTTTTCAGGTCAGCCACGCTGTCACATGTTCCCTTAAGTGGCCACAATGGGGTCATTGGGAACACAGGTCCGTAAACACATCCAATACAGAAGGGATCGCACAGTGTTCAGAGAGCAGATTTCTCTCGATGAGCTGTGTAGCCCTGTCAGGTAAACAGCAAACAAGAGAAAGAAGCAACAAGTTCTGCTTCTTTCGGACTCCGTGAAAACTCAACAAGATGGGTAAAAGCCACAAAACGGTTCAGTGACTCATTGGACAGCCTCTATTAGCTGGTGCCTGTTTTCCTAACAGCATGAAAAAAATCCAACTCCCTTTCTAAGAGAGTGTCCAAAAGTCTCCATGTTTATAGAGGAAATAGGATTTGCCTCTGGTCATCAAATGGCTATTCCACCTCGAGGTAGGAAGATGAAAAAGGGAAGCAAGGGAGTTTGGGGGGCAGGGGCACAGAAATTAGGGCTTTCTTAGAAGTGACCCACAGACTACGTTTACATCTGATTGGCCAGATCTGTGTCACATGGCCACCTGTAGCTGCAAGAGTAGCTGGGCAGTATATTTTGTTAGTTAGACATGTTGTCTTTCCAACAAAAGCCAGAGATTTCTTCATAAGGGAATACGAGGAATAGAATAGGGTCAGGGAGCTCGTAATGGCTGCCACCGGGAGGGAGCTCAGGTCCCAGCACATGGAAGCTGATGATTCTGAGAAGTCAGAGTGAGCATGTTTTCAACAGCCCGTTGACACTGTGAGTGGCTTGTGTCCTGCGCAGCCACGTCGCCATCGGCTGTCCACAGGAAGTGCACAGATGTTTACCTGGAGAGCCCCAATTTCTGCCAAACCTCTCTCCTAATTATTCTCTGCATGTTTTGTAAGGGGAATAGATCTATCTTAGGAGCTAACAAAATAGCCTTGAGGGTTGGCGTACATTTTGTCATGGAGCATCTGAAAATAACTCAGCTCTGAAGTTTCATGATGAAGTTGTCCTCTGGCGATTGAGTCAAAATAAGTCTTTATCCATTCATCAGCACAAGTTGAGCTAGGCTCTTTTAATGACTCAGTGCTGGCTTATGCATCTTCTAAGGGGTATTAACCCCTCATAGCCTATCTACAGAGAGAAGACTCAGTCTGATCTTGACGTTCACCAGGAAAGGAGGTTTCCTTCTGTTCCCAAAATTCTGGATTAGTTGGTTTGTCCCAGTCAGTGAGATCTCGGGGCTTATGGGCTTCGGAGACCTACCAGGGTCAACCCCAAAGAACAGCTGTGTATTTGAGTTGCATAAATGGTGTTTTCTCGATAACAATTTTGCAGTTCACGTCTGTCTGTAAGTATTTCTATTTGAAACTCAACAAAATCATGATTTGACCCATTGAGGCATTTAAAAATTATTTCTTCACCAAGGACTCACTGTCCCCATTGTCCTTCTTTTCCTTCTTTCTCTGTTTACCGACACACGCTGCCCCACTCACCATTGTAAACCCCTGGTGCAGCCAGTGACATTGTACCGCTGCTGTCATCACTTAGCCGTCAACCAGGAGGATCGTCTGCTCCGTTTAGGAAGGTCTTAGAAATCTTTCCGTATCTTCATTAGAATCAGATTTCTTTATGAAGCCTTTGGTTCTCGGAGAGAGGATTAAGAGACAACATTAAAATAGATGCTTCGGTGAAGGAGTAGGATGCACTTTCCAGGACAAATACCCAGAGCTGATCTGGTGTTTGTGTTGATGTTTTTTTCTTAGAAAATGTCATAGAAACCTCAGAAAACTGCAAGGGGAGGAACCTGTACCCACTCTGGCTGCACCTATGTGGATCACCTCACTTCCAGAGGTGGTCGGGAAAATCACTTTTGAAACAACGTTCTTGGTTGTGTCAGAATAACTTCTGGTCCTCAGACGTGTTTGTAGTAGTAAATAAACCCTAGCAAGGATTTGCAGCTAAATGCAGAGAGTCCGCATGAAAAAAAAGGGTCTTCAAAAAAAAGGTTTAATAACAATTGTTAGCAACAGCCTACCTGCAGACTTCTCTGAACAGTGAGCTGTTCATAGGTAATTGCTTGCAGATGATGGCCGCCTCCGTCTGTAACCTAAGAAATGAGATTAACAGTAGCAGAGAGAAGCTGATTACAAACAGATATGTTTAGAACCAAAATTTTAGCCCAGCAGAGCAGACCCCTGCCCCCGAAGATGGCTCACTTTCTTTAATCAGTGCTCAAGGACAAAACCACAGTAATAAGCAAATCATTTCAAAGGGAGCTGTAATCAGACTTGACTCTCGGTGGTTATCTCCCCTCAGGACTGCGGTTTTCATTTCCACGCGGGAAACTGACATCCCCAGAAAATGAAATGTCAGAGGATCACTTGTCAGGTGATTAGCTCAACAAACTGGAGAGGACTGACCTTTCCCAGGAAACTGCTGATTTGTGACCAAGTTTAAGGCCAAGACGAGAGCCACAAGCAGGGTTGCATTTCACCCTTCTCTCCCCGTTTCCTGAGGGACACAGGTTAGGAGGTTTCCTTTCCGATCTTGCACCGGTGGGAAGCCTCGCCACACGTCATTTCTTTGGTAAAAGAAGCTGAAGCACCCCTCCTTCCCACCAGAAAACCTATGGCATCACTCACAGAAGTATAACTTCACAACTGAAATCAGCTAAAACTTCTAGAATGTTCCTAAATGGGTAACGATGTATTACTTGATTATTCCATCCTTCAATATTGACCTTAGCTAGATTTTTTTTGGTCTAAACTTGACTTTCTAAGAGACAGACATAAATATCAAAGGCAATATGTTTGTCTAGAGACCTTGGAAGTACCTTCATTTAGTGGCAGGTCACCCGTGAGCTAGTTGGTCGAAGGCTCGGATTGAGTGTCACTGTTGCTATGACCTTGCGCAAACCTGTACTGAGCTCCCGGGAGGTGTGACCTCTGTGAGTTTTCTGTCCATCGGGAGGACTCACCATTGGACTCACTCACCTGACAGATGTTCATGAGGAGCCTGCTTCATGCCAGGCCCTGTTCTGGGCAGCAGGCAGACAAGGTCCCCTCTACTCGTGGAATTTACATTTTAAAGGACAAAAATACAGAATTTAAACAAGTAACAACTAAATAAAAACAAATTCAGATCACGGCACGCAGCATTTGGAGGGCTCCTTTCGGTGGGAATCGAGGAGAACCTCTCAGCGCCTGGCTGGGCTGAGCTCATCCCGAGTGACGACAGAGGCACCCGCTGAAGAGCTGGTGCCTGGTTCCAGGCAGAGCAACAGCAAGTGCAAAGGCCCCCGAGATGGAACAAAGAAAGACAGACGTGTTCCGAGAGCAGATACATAACAAAGACCCTTCACAAACCTTCAGAAAGTGGTAGCTAGGTGCAGACTGGGAAGCAAAAGAGGGAAACTGTAGACGGAGGCAGTCAGTCAGAAGGCTTCAGGACGAGGCAGCCTGGGGGCGGTGGGGGGGGAGGTGCACCTAGAGGCATGTTTGGAACCTACGCTGAGAAGAGGCGGGGTTGGGGGAGGGCTTTTCCCAGTGGGGAGCACAGACACCAGGGTAGGCTCGTGGGTGGGCAGTTGACAGAGTCCTGTAGTGAGGAAGGATGCTGGACAGTTAGATTGTGGCTGGACTGCGGAGGCAATGGGGAGCCCCCAGGGGGGTCTGAGCAAGGGAGGGATATGGTGCTGGCAGTGGGTCATGGAAAGTAATCCAGTCGGGCTGGACTGCGCAGTGGGGTAGGAAGCCACCAAGAGACTGCCTATGTGGCTCTAAGGCCCAGCTTTAGGGTGGTAAAGCGGGGTTAGCATGAAAGGTCCAGTTCAAGAAAGATGCCCAGCCACGGATTAGCAGCCCAGCTTGTCCAGTCACCTGCAGAGAGACCGAAAAGCTCTCCCGGCGTGTCTCTGCCCCCATGGCACTTTTGAGGAGGAGCAGGACAAAAGGACCAAACAAGGTCTCTCTGGAAGGAGTGTTCCAAATGTGTACTGTCCCACACAGTGACCACTAGCCATCCGTGGCTATTTAAATTTCAGTGAACTGAAGGTAAATGAAAATTCAGAAATTCGGTTCCCTAGTAGAAGTCACCATATTTCAAGCATTCAACAGGTAGCTAGTGGTTCCTCTCTTGGACAGTGCAGATGTGAGACGTTGCTGTCATTATGGGAGGTTCCATTGGACACTGCTGAGCTGGATCATTAACTTCTCTCACGAACAAACCTTCTTCTTTCAGGAGATCATGAGAAAGTCTCCTGCGGTGTTTTATGCCGCACACTACCTTCCCTCTTGCAACTTCGGTTTGTACGGATCATACCCACTTACGGACACCAATTAGATTCTTTGTGAAATTACATTGGTTTGGCTGTCAAATGCTGTGGGCTTGACAAAGGATAATAGAAAAATCACCTCCAGGAAGAACAGAACGTTTGAATTGCATGTATCCTAGAGGCTGAGTAAAACTTCAGCCTGATTTAATTTCTCTGGAACAGACGGTGAGAAGATGAGGACCACATGCTCTGAAACCCGGATTCATCAGAACAGCAAGGACCACAGGAGTCCTCTCTGCTGTAGTGTGGCAGTCTTTAAAACTCTTTGATTTTTGTCCTTGACCCCATTCTGTTGCCCTCTAGTGGAATCAAAGGGTATCTGTTTTTCTGCTCCAGCTTAGATACATTGAAAATGGTAGAAATGGAAATCTAGAGATCTTAAAGATGGCTAATGCCATTGCCATTTATTTCCGTCTGATGATAGGATGCTTCTTCATAGTTTATCTTTTTTCTTGTCCTCAAAGGAAAATAGTCTTCTCTGCTCTGTGTCCCTTTGAGTTCTTTGAAGAAAAGTAGGTTTGGGCATCTGTACTGATACCCAGGGTGAGTCTGCCAGCCCAGTGTCTTGCTGTATCCACCCAGCCCTGGTTCAACATCTACCCCAGGTCCAGACCCATCAAGTGAGTTAAATGCCGGGAGCTGAAATCCTGATTTTGCTACTTACCGGCTTTGGATCTTGCTGAAATCATTTTCCTACCTGGGACTTGGTTTCTTCACCTTTCAACTGGGGACTGTCCCCCTTTGACCCCCACAGCCATTGCACAAGGTGAAAAGCAGTAAGGCAAGCCCTTTGAGAACTAAGCCAGACTCCCTACGTTCTTCTGACCCCCTTGTCCCGTACCGTGGCACCCTATCAGAAAGTGTGACCAGGTCAACTGGACATTTGTTTCCCAACCCTCTGCCTACAGGTGGGGGCTGACACTGAATTGGTTAGGGGGCCATTTGGTTTTGCTAGATAATGCTTCCCTTTTCTTTTCAATGTCAACTTTTTCTAAGGTTAAGCCAGTTAACAGGGGAAAAACTTTTTTAGAATACTAGCCATCACAGTACTTCTATACATCCTCACATAAAAAGAGGTATGTGTGCAAATGCACTTTCATGGGACATCCCCCCCTCTTTTTTCCTGTCACCCCATCATAGCCTCCCTCTGCAGAGCAGGGACAAATGAGCACTGAGACTAAACCCTTGGGCGGGGTCAGACAGCACTGAATTTCTGCCTTAATTGTAACAACTATTTGCTTCAAGTGGAAATATTACCATGTTCTACGTGATATTTTTGTTAGGATGCTTGTTTTACTTAAAACAAGGAAATAAAAGAGTAAAACAAATTTCAGATGGGCAGAGTAGGTTTCCACTACCCTAAGGGCAAACTTCGGTTTTCTTAGGGAGCTGAGCAGAGAGCCGGCAGTTTAAGATGAAGGATCGGAGGTGCCTGATGCAGTCCTGGGAGGCGGCGGGACCAGTGCTATTTTTGTCACTCTTTAGATCGACCTCTGGGAGGCATCGCTTAGGAGGCATTAAAGGCCCAGCTGGAGGAAGGCACATTAGTGTTAGCTCCTATTGTTCAAAAAAGGAGAGAGAGAGTGAGAGGAGAATGCGTGTGTTTGGCACGGGTGTGCATGCCCCAAACCACCAGCACACAGCAGCTCGAGGCAGAGACGCTGGACAAAAATGCGAAGCAAAATGCAGAGTTTGCCCAATAGGCAAATGCGAAAGGACAGTTCGGTTGTGCCCGTGACAGTGCTTTGCACGAGTGAAGGCCAACGCCCTTTACCCAGTCAAATCCATCCTCCCGAACCCAGGACACCAGTGTGAGATTAATGTCAGAGACTACAGCGGGCCGAGAGAATCGATTTTGTAAATGTGTAAGATGGTCTGCTGCCTTAGGGCCTCAGCCCAGCCATCCCTAACTGCCAATCAGCCAGAGAGTCACTCCCCGGAAAACGCGCCGTCACCGTGTCTCAACTCCCAGTGTTAGAAAAAGGCACGAAAAGATGTCAGGAGAAGGAGCAGTAAATCCTTGAGGACAAGGAGGGAAGGCAACGTCAGCCCTCATTTGGGGGAGACTCTCAGCGGGCACTGAGCAAATAGGAGCAACAGAGCTCAAGGACAAACGCCTGCACCTAACCAAAGTCAAGTCCAAACCGAGAGTGCCGTGGCACTTTTTAGCCGAGATACAACGCAGGCTACTTGTCAGTTTACCCAGAACAACCCAAGTGCCTTGATCAAAAACGGATTTAGGGGGTTATAATGGATGAATAGCTTTTAAATTTGATGTTTTCCGTTCATACTTTTGGCCCAGGGTTTCCACTTCTGCCCTTTATTTACCCTGAGGAGCTGATAAGACCCCTGCATAGTGCACGCTCACAGACCCTTGTGGAATTGTTTATAACAGTGACATCATGAATGACCCAAATGTCCAGGAACAGGGGATCAGTTAAGTCAATTATGGTGTATCTGCATGATGAAATGTCACACAGTGTAATATGATACCGCTTTATATTTAGCAACATGGAAAGATGTTGAAGATGAGCTGTTTTTCTTTTTGAAGGGAAGTCTAGAGACCCAGTCTATTTAGGATGATTCCTAAGAAAACATACACACTCGTATCTTTCTTGAATGAAACATACCAAAATATTTACATATATATCATTTTCCTGTCTACTTAACCACATTTTCTTATAACAAGTATGATTTTATCTACATAAATGAACATGTGAATAAACAATTGAAAATTAATAAGTGGTGAACATGATTAATATTTTACCATAGCCTGCACATTTTTAAAAGAAAAACATGAGGCTATAACTGGAAAGATGCTTGGACATCAGGGAGTAAATGTCTCTCCCGGTGGCAGGGAGGACGTTGCCATTTGGGAAATGTTTATTGGGAGTAATGAGCAATCCGTGTAAAGAATCAAAGGCACCTGAGGAAAGAAAGAGCCCTGCCCCCTTCGGACTTGGCAGTCCAGAAAGAGGGATGCACCTTCTGCCTCCTCGGTTGTGTTTAATCAGTTGAACAAATACCAGCCACTGGAGAATCTCCCAACTTCAGAGGGAGGCATAAAAATCAGCCTTCGTGCAAATAACGTTGTACTTTTTCAAGTCTGAGGCAAACGTGAGTGCCGCATCTGGGGCATTTCATCCACCCACCACCAAACTCCGGGCTCCAGAGCTTGTCCCGTGCCATCTGCGAGTGCCAGCGAAGGTCTCTCACGTGAACAGCAGCCCAGTTCTGTCTTTACTACATTACAGGTGACAGGATCTTGGATGTTCTCGAATAAATATATCGCCCTGTATCTCTGATTTGTTCTTAGATGTCACATACACTTGGCCATGGATTTCTTTTTTAGGAAACAGCAGACTTTGTTCGGGGCTGGCAGGGATGCTTCTTGTATTTCTGCTTTATTTTCCTTTCAAACTGTGGCATCAGAACTAACTAGATCTTTAACCAGCACAGACCTTATTTGGTGCTCAAATCAATTGCTATGAAACTTTATCTAAAGAACAGATCAGTGATTGCCATGGGGGAGGGTATGATGACATCCAGCAGTACAAGGGAGCTTCTTTGTAGTGACAGAGCTCTCCTGTGTCATGGCTGTGAATGTGACAGAATTTCATAGAACTAGACAGGCAGGCACACACAACAGCCACACTTAGGAACCAGGGGTGCACTGGACCATGTCCGGATTTGGACCATGGACTGTGGTTTTGGTAAGAGGCTATCACTGCCGGGGGGGCTGGGGGGAGGCTACACAGGAACTCTGCACTGTTTTTGTCACTTGTGAAAACGTATTTCAAAATAGTAGCTTAAAATCTTAGGTGGACAATAAATAATTTTAAAAGTGAGATGGAGAAATCTGCTAGCTAACTAGGAAATAATAGACTTTGTGATTTGAACATTTGCACATTTTAAACACCTTATTTTAGTGTTAGAATTTCAGACTAAACCATCAAAGATTCTTTTATAATTGGTAAGAATTGGAATATGTCAAGTTTTTGTCTGGAGATGATGACAACATATAAAATTTTTTACAAGCAGCTTTTGTGTGATGCAGGCTTTAGTTAAGATTTCACCTTTACTGATGGCAGGTGGTACCACGTATCTGCATCGTCACCTCATCCAGGCGCGTTCTCCTCAGCAAACTGCTGGAGAAGCTATAGGCACAGCCATGGGCCACCAGACACAGTGGTTGTGGCCCACACAGAGGCCGTCCCTCTAATGGCCTCTCATGAACCAGTTAAAACACAACCTGATACATGGTAATTTGGATTACGTAGATAATGTATGAGTTCATTTTTTTTCAATGTAAACCTTTTCGGATAATATTTAATGGTGCCTCTCACTGCCATCTGCAAAGCCAGTCTGTCCACACACTTCCCCAGAGGCAGGATACTTATGTATCTCTCCTGCTATGTTGTTATTCTGAATCTGGAGGTCATATTTAATCCTGGTTTTGGCATAAATGTCATTATGTTTTATGTTTCGTTCTGTGGCTTTCTCTCTTTTCATTAGACACTATGTCTTGGGGATCTACGTTGTTCCAGGAAGATCTAGCTCATTTGGTGTAGCTTGCTACAGAGTATTTTTAACATAAATACATTACAGTTTATTTAGTCATTGCCTTGCTGGTAGAGCTTTATTTAAAAGAGTTTGTCAATTCACATGTAACAATTAAAGCATCTTGCAAAGCTTGACAAAAGACCCATAAGAATCTTTCTACCAGCAAAGCCTGATTTGACAAGCTAGTCCAGCTGTAAAGGTGAATGTTATTCACGAGAAAAAAACAGGGTTACCTGAAGATCAAAAATTACCTGTGGACAGACCTGGAAGTTCCTTAGTTCTTTCTTAGAACAGGCAGCGTTCGGCAAGACCAGTGTAATCAAAGGCAGGGCGCGCTGCCTCAGCCCTAGTGAAGAGTCAACCAGGCAGATTCAGTGGCCCGAGGGGGGCCTGGGGGGGCCTGGCTCAGAACATGACCCACCGACGTGATCCCTGTGATGACACCTGAGTTACATGACATCACCATGGTCCTGTGGTCTGCTGTGGGTAATAGTCTCATGGTAACAAAACATTTCAAATAGGAATTTTTTAAATCATAGAGTTAAAAAAAAATTTGCTCCCCAAGAAATTTAAGATCACAGAAACGCTGCCAGATTCACCTTCAGAGCAATGTCTCCTTGGTGTCGCTAGTGCAGTCGGCACTGGGTGACATTTAGACCCAGGCTTGGCTTACAGGCGTGATTCAGGAGAACACGTCAGATGGCGGACGTGCGGAAGTTTTCCTAGATATTCAGAGGGAGCAGCTGGAAGCAGCCACACTGCTCTGGGTGGTGGAGGAAGTCACACCGCAGGGCCTCACTCAGTGGGAAACCATCTCTCCCAGAAACTCGCAAAATCTGAACTCCAGCCCTTGACGACAGACAGCCGTTTGGGTCCTGGAAGCGAAACCCGTGGGGGTTTCAGAAACATTCAAACCTGGCTGGAAAACTCAAGCCAGGATGGCCTCCAGCAAAAGGCCTTCCATTGTTCTCCTTGTTGAATTAAAAAGGCATTCAAAACAATGTGCATTCAAATGTCAACATCCTCGTCAAAAAGCATCCCTGATCCCCCGCCTCCTGGTGTTCTAGAGGTATTCCATTGAGCGTTGCTGGCTTATTCTCCATCCACGAAGACTGAAGTTCAACTTACCTAGAATATCCCTTCCAGATGGCTATAGATAATGAAAAAAGACATCTCAGGAGATTTAAGGCCCAAACAGCCTCAAAATTTGGTGTCGTGCAGATCTGTGGGTTGATTTCTAACACATTACAAAATGATGGAATGGAGATGATGTTGCGGCTGGTGAAAGACTTTGAAAGTCCTGGTGGAAATGCCGAGAGATGTTTCCGAGAGATGCTAGTGACGTCACTGCAGGGTAAAGCTAAAGTACAAGCAGACTCGTTCGTAGGTGCCTGCCATAGAGCTTTAAATTTTCATTTGTTATTTTTTTCAGTGAAAGGTTCTGACTAATCCAGGGTGTCCAACCTTTTGGCGTCTCTGGGCCACACTGGAAGAACCATTGTCTTGGGCCACACGTTAAATACATCGTGACACGTAATCACAAAAACATTGTCATAATGTTTTGAGTAAATTTATGATTTCGTGTTGAGCCACAGTCACAACCATCCTGGGCCGCAGGTGGCCCGTGGACCGCGGGTTGGACACCCCTGGTAGATTTGTGGGTTAGATTTCATCCGTGCCTGTGAACACCGCTTTAGTCCAATGTTCCCTTTTCTCCCCCAACCGTGTATGGGACAGAAGCATCCAAGCTGGCTGTTTTTCACTTTCATTGTAATATAATGTCAGGCTTGTGACATAGCAGCAGGTGTCATACCCCACTTCAGAAGAGGCTGCCAGTGCCTGGACAAGCCGCGAGGAAGGTCTGCACGACCAGCACTAAATGGGAGGGCGTTACGAACTTGGGAATGGTGAAGACCTGGTGTGTGTTGTGGCCCTAGGGGTGGCCAGACTTAACATGCACGTGAGGTAACTTTATCGAGACCCCTCCAGGGAGCAGTGACAAAGGACCTTTGTTGAAGGTTTAGTGGTTCCTGTCAGGGGTTGATGGTCCACCATGTGTGAGGCACAGAATGACTATTGGAGCACACTAGGACAGATTCCTGCTTCCGGGTGGCTTTGCAGCCCCAGAGGAGCCTCCCGTGTTTTTCTCCTTTTTCACTTTGGTGGCCAGGAAGCTTGGAGGTCGAGTTGCTACTTAAAACTTCATTGTCAGCCTCAGCTCTGGTCTAGTTGCAAACTCAGCCCTGTGCTGCTGGAACTCTGTCAGACTGCGGCGTCTGTCCCCCAGCGGGGCGGGCGGGGGGGGGGGGGGGGGGGGGGGGGGGGGGGGGGGGGGGGGGGGGGGGGCGGGTGTGTGTGCGTGTGAGAGAGAGAGAGAGAGAAAAATGATGAAAAATGGGAGCGGAGGCACCTGGAGTAGTAACTGTCTTCAGTGGCAGAACGTGTGAGTGGTGTGGAAACGACAGACCGAAATGCTCTGGAAGGTCCGAGGGCAGAGGGGAGTGGAAGAGGTGACCTGGGGGGAGGAAGTGGCCCTCATGATTGCCTTTTTGAGGTGTTCCAGCAGGTGGGCTCTTGGCAGGGGGTGGCTACACCAGGTAGAGGGAACAGCCAAAGCAAGATGGGAGAAGCCCAGGTGCTCTCTGGGGATCACCCAGTGAAGGATTTGGCGTCAAGGTTTACAGGTGCAGGAAAGAATCTGAAGGCCCCATCACCCTTCAAACGCTGCTTCTCACAACCTGAGGGCAAGTGTGACTTGTCTAGCTAAGGACACTGACGACTCAGCTCCTCTCCACCCCACTTCCTGGCAACCCAGAGCCTCCTGGGGATGCCTCAGCACTCACTGTTCATATGATTCACGAGCACCTGCCCAAAACCTCCTCTGGAGCCAGTGGGGGACAGCTCGTGCCTTGATGTCCTTGTCTTTCCATCAGGTTACAAGTGTCACCATAACTTACACACCTTTCACTGTCCCCTGACTCCTCCTGGCATCTACTTTGTGTGAGGCCTCAGGCAACCTGTGCCTCAAAATGGTTTCTGTTTGGAAAAACTGATCAGAACATTTTGGAGAGAGTGCAAGTTTCCTTTACGGAGAGAAGAGCCCTCTGATCCTACTTTCCAGACAGATCCTCAGGTTCATCCTCCCATGACCCCTTCACGTGAGACCTGGGGGTTGTGCATCTGACAGACAAGCTGTGAACGGTCTCTGGTGGAGCCCGTGATGTGGGCCCAGCAAATATCGCTGTAGTCCGCACTCGGTAAAGAGTGTACGTAACTCATAAGCTGCTTAAGACAAATCCACGCACTGGCAGTATGCGTGTGAGATCTGGAGAAACACTACCATCGTCATTTGAGTGAGGCACGGGAGGTCCCAGTGTGGACCGATGCCCTGGCTTTGGCGGGTGTGTTGTGGTTACATAAGAGGTATCGCTGGGGAGGGCTGGCTGGAGACTGCATGGGAACAGCCTGTGCTATTTTTGCACATTCTTACAAGTCTTAAATTATTCCAAAATAAAAATTAAAAGTTGTTTTCTTTTGGAGAGCAAGATGACAGGATCAAAGAGATCATCTAGTCCAGTTTCCAAACGTTATTTAGCCGTGGCCTCCCTCTCGCTCCCTCAGCAGCCCCCAGGCACCCCCTGGCCACTGCAGGACTTTGAAGAGTCCTGGCTCTTCAGGACTCCCAATGAGGCAGTCAGGGCCCAAAGAAGTGAAACACACCACTCCTGGGTGACTGTGGATAGTTCCTTAGTGCGATCGCTCTCCGCAGTCACCATTAACTCACAGCTCCTTGGCTAGCACTGCGGTTTCTCCTCTCAGATGAGGTGAGGTCATTTCGGCTGGAAGTTTCATGCTCCTGCCTTCCACCTCTGGTGTGTGGGAGGTGTCCTCATCCATATGGTCGATCCAGGGCATGGCCAGTTGGGCTGGAAGGCAGTTTCACAATTTACCACTCGGCGTGGGGCGTTGGCCTGAGAAGGCCAGTCTTCGGCACACAGCAGAAACTGGGGACCTCAGAGGAGACCCCTGGCTTCTGGCCACCTTGGCATCTGCTCTGACCACCGATCAGGACTGAGGCTAATTAGCTTTCCTCTTCCTTCCGATTCAGGCCCAAGGGAAATGTTGTGCACCTTGGCTTACTTCCAAGGATAATATAATTGCAATAATCTTTTCTTGTATTTGTCTAGGGATTTCCAGGTTGCGAAGCCCTTATATGTTCCCTAGGTTAAGTCTCACGCCTGGCTATCACAGAGGCAGACTGGCTTTCTTTCTGCTTCATAAACAAGGGACATGACTTCTCCAAGGTCACTCACTCTTTGTCAAGGCTGGAGTCAGAACACAGGTCTTCAGGTGCCTGGTAAATGGTCTTATTATGGGGGAGATCTTGGTCTTTATAAAGCACCTGCCCGACAGTGATGATCAGCAAACAGGTGTCATTGTTGTTGTTGTCCTTGTCATCATGAGCACGATCCTTGGCCACTCGTGACTTTGGAGTGTGAGGACTCCAAGACTCGGTCATTCTGCAGACTTACCCAGGAGGTGAAAGCAGAGGTTTCCGCTCTTCCTACACCACCAAATGGCTACAGCCCGGAGATGCCAAATGGGAGGTACATGAGTAAGACTGAGATTTTCCTGAAAAGTGAAACCAGTTACCCATGTGCCACATCAACAGGGACCCATGTGACAACCGACCAGCAGGACAGCCACCCTGGAGCTGCCTGGCACGCCCGGGCTCCAGCGGGCTGCACGTCCACTTCCACGTTTGTTTACTCAGCACCCGTGGTCAGCGCCTTGCTTCTGTAGGGGAAACTGGCTGTGTCCTTCCCTGGCATCCTCTTTGCCCTCCTTGTGGTAGGACACAGCCTTGGCTGTCCTCATGGGAACTTGTAATGGAGACTGTCACTGGCCTCTTCCCTTGACATTCTCCCTCGTGTCCTAGGACACTGGGGAAAGCAGAGGGACTGCTTTAAAGCCCATACATACTTCAGATCATAGCTGCAGCTGCTACTTACTAGGAACACTAATCTCCCAAGGAAGGCGTTGATTTCTCACACCCCGAGAGACACTTAAAAAGTAATCTAGTGACTGCCTCAAGAATATCGTTAAGCATCTACATAGGTAGGCACCTAGCACCTGTTAGGCACCTACTACGTACTTGATGAGTAACCTTCCAAAGCAGCCCACAGAGGTTCCATTTGGGTGGTCTGGGGAGGGGCCGAGTAACTTCATTTCCAACAAGTTCCAGGTGATGGTGGTACCGGGCAGGGACCACACTTTGGAAACTGCAGTTGTAGAGCAGAGATTGGCCCCAAAGTGAGTATTTTAGGCTCCGTGGGCCATGCGGGCTCTGTCACAAGCTCTGCCACGGTAGCAACAGAAAATATGTAAATGAATGAGCATGCCTAGATTCCAGTGACAGTTTATTTATAAAACAGGTGGTGTTCTTATTTCCAAAAAAAAAAATTGTGTTGCAAATGTAAAAATAAAAATTAAAGCTGTTAAGACCAGAACCTCATTCTGAATGGATTTCTGAAAACTCTTGGGTGGCAGTCAGTGTTAAAGGCTCAGATGTGTTCAAATCCCATCTCTGGTGTTCGCTGGCCATGTGACTTTGAAGTTACTGTCATCTCTATAGAAGGAGGATAATAATTATACAGTGAAAATTGGGAGAAATGTTAGCATTTGTCGAGTCTGGGTGGTGCTTACATGAGTGTTTGATTTATTATCCTTTATATTCTGCATGATTGAAATGTTCGCTAATTTTAGAATTTATGTCTTTGAAAAGTATGTGGCTTGTATGTGGCCTCGACCTTAGGTTCCAAAGCCAAACAAGTGGTCCGTTATCTTGCAAAGTCAAAATCACCAGTACCTAGGCTCTGAGAAAGTCAGAAGCCAGGAACACCTTTGTGTATGTTTGCATTTGAGAAACCCTAGACTAAGGGATAGCTCAAACTGAACACATCTGAAATGGAGCCCTTGATCTCCTTCCCTTCCCCAAACCCTGCCCCCCCGGTCCCCTTCCTTAATTCCATTAATGGCAGTTCCATCTTCACATCTGCTCAGGACACAAAAATGTCATTCAGGAGGAGGAATGTAATGAGGGAGGGTCCTGATATGGACATGCGGAAGACAAAATGGTTTTATGGCCCCGATAGGACAGAAACATCTTTAGCTCAACCCCCTGCTTTTATGTGCTAATAATCAGTGGAGGCCCAAGGAGCAGAGGAGCTAACTCTTCCCATGGATCTACCCACCCGGCACTTTACTGTGTTTGACTGGTTTTGTCCACGTAACAGCCACTTCAGGCAGGCGCTGTTATTTCCCAGTTTATAGATGAGGCAGAAAGGACAAGTCGTGGGTCCAGAGTCATACTTCTGGGAAGAACAGAGCTGGGCTCTGCACCCAGGCAGCCTGACTGCAGAGGCCATGAGCTTGAATCACTGCAGCATGCTCTATAGAACGTGTACTTCCCTGTCTACCGGCCATCTGGGGATTGAGGAGCGAAAGCGCTGCTAGAAAGTCAGCTGCCTGGCTGTCCCTTCAGTGACGTGTGCGGTGTGCTAGGGGACAGAAGAAAACTGCAGCAGGGGCTACCGCATCTAACTTCCCCCGATCGTGCTGGTGCTTCCCTGTGCAAACGCATGGGATGCTTTGGAAACAGTGCAGAAGCAGGAAGATGTCCCCGTTGGTGGGGGGTGCATATTTGGTCTTACGGGAAACTTGCCGACCAGCAGGTTGCCCATACTCAGCTCAGCTTCACAAACACACCCCGATTTTGTGCCTCTCCTCTGTGCTGGGCACTGGGGATGCAGAGATTCCACAGTGTCTATCGCACTGTGCTCGTCCTCCAGCACTTGGATGGCTATGGGGCCATAAGCAATAGCTTTGGTGGGAACCCGGCAATATGCAAATTACCTCAATGCATCCCATAAAGAGAAGAAATGTGGGTATTTGTTACATGGCCCAGAACAGGCAGCCTATTAAAATGTGACATGGCCAAGTGGCCACCCCCCATCATATGTCCCCAGAGAGCAGTGCACACCCCAGTTCCACCGAACTTTGACATGGGAATGGGAAGTGGTGGGGCCCGATATTGGCGTAACCCCAAAATCCGGTCCTCTCATGCACAGAATGAGCAATGCACTTCTTCTCCCCACAGGACCCCAGGAGCAAGCACAAGTTCAAAATCCACACCTATGGCAGCCCCACCTTCTGTGACCACTGCGGGTCGCTGCTGTACGGACTCATCCATCAAGGGATGAAATGCGACAGTAAGTACGTTTTCTCTTCCAGTGGGTGGCAAGGCTCCTGAGCAGGTGCCCAGAGTTCCCCCAGCACTTCAGGTTCAGTAACATTTCAGCGCCAACTCGTCAACCAAGAGAATCATTCAGATTTAGAGCAGACCAATAAAGTGTAGGATTTTTCTACTATGAATGTTCTGGTTTATCAAACTACTTAATTGCCTAGTTACAAGCCCGAAAAAGCACCCGATTTATAAATGAAGTTGGTGCTATCCCAGTTTTTTGTGATAGAAATCTTCAACCACGATGAAATGCAGGCGAGGCAGACCCCAAAGCAAATGCCATGTGCTGAAAGAAGCCTCCGCACCTCCAGATTCCACATTTGGTTAGGCTTCCAAATGAGCGAAGCCGCCATAGTCATTATCTTCCTATGTTTCTAATTAGTGGGCGGACCGTGGAAAAATCCAGTAGGTTCTCCTTAAACTGAAACCACACTGAAAATAAAACCCAGGCTGCTGTCCCCTTAAGTTCACTCGCCTTGCGTGGCCGTGGGCAGCCCAGACTCCTGTGAGCCCAGCTGGAGGTGAAGTCAATGAAGACATCAACGAGGAAGACCTTGGTCCCCTCCACCCTCCCGTTCTGTTCTGTGTGATTCTCCATCAGCCGCCAGGAGGAGAGAAAAACAACTGTGGAAACTCTTGGCTTTGATAATTCTATTTTGAAACTCATTTCCCAGGCTATGTATTTGCTTAAATGAAAGCATAGACTTTTAGGACATGAAAGGACTGTGTCTGTTTTTCTAGTAGACAAGGAAGTGTCACGGAAACATCAGCATGTTGTCATTCATTAACGGTTACTATTATGGCCAGGAGCTCTCCTATGTGTATCCTGTATGGAGCAAACACAGAATATGCAAACAAAGATACATGAACGTTACAGAGTAGATGGGTGGTTTCCCAGAACACAGGGGCCCTCCCCGTCCCAAAGCTGTGGAATTTAATAGCCTAACAAAACCTCAGTGATGATCCAGACCCGCGGCCTGCTGCGTTTCAAGAAACCCTGGGATTCCCAAGACGTGGTTTGCAGGGGTTTTGCAAGTGCAGATTCTAAGTGCATTTGTAAATATACTTTTAACTGCTTGAAAACTTGGAACAGAAATGAACACTTGCATGCGCCACACACTCAACCTTGACAAGCTGAAGATGATGTCGGAGACCTTGCTGTCACCCAGCGCCACTCACTGGGAAGGACGCGCAGCCGCGTTTCTCCTGCTGCACCCACTGGACTGAAGAGGCTCGGGGACTGTGAAGCACAGAGTCACACTGTGTGACTGTGTGTGCTCACTCTTCTGTAGGGACCGGCATTTGGGGTACAGTGTGACTTTAACAAGACACACACGTGAATGAGCTCTTCGGGCAGGACTGAGCATCCCTAAGAGCTGGCCTCCAAAATCTTTTTGGATCAGAGGGCCTTATTGGTTATCCATGAATGTCTTTCTAATAAATAAATGGTATAAATTTGAATGTATTAACTAAGTTTATGCTAATAAACTAATACTCATCTGGTTTATATTTTAGGATTCTGCTTAAGATTTTGTTTGAAAAATGGGTTCCATTGCTAAAAAATTCTAGAATTTGGTGCTTTTTGTTTTGCTTTAAGCTCCTTCCCTTAGAGACCCAGGGTGTCTGGGGCAGCTGCCTGTGCTCCTTCCTGGAAGAGGAGGGTGCCCGGACCCGGCCCCTCCCCCAGCTTCTGTGGAGACGAGTTCTCTGCCTGTGCCCTCACACATTGTAGGGTCTTAACACCGTGAACGGTTCTGCTTGGTGGGAAAAATCTTACCAACCACTTGTCTGGGCCAGGCTCTTTGTTTGCAGAGTAAGAAATGGAGTCAGAGAGAGCAGATATGCTTCCCAGGATACAAAAGCCAATAATGGTGGGAGCCAAGACAAGAGCCCAGCCCAGTGCCCTTCACCCTGCACACCCTCCCTGCTGTCCAGGTCCTTCCCAGAGGCCATGGCCTGGATTGCCTTTAAGTTTCACATTCTTCCCAGGCACTTAAAGAATGTGGGTGGGAAGGGGTGTGCAGGGTGGAGGGGAATAAAGGGGGGAAATGGGACAACTGTAATGGCATAATCAATAAAATATATTTTCAAAAAAAAGTAAAAAAACAAGAGATATCTCACAAGTCTGTATCTGTGCTAAGTCAAGGTTCATGGCTTTGAACAGTTAGCTTTGGAAATAGGAGCGTAACCAGAATCCAGCTGTGTGAATCAGCCAGTTGTTCTCTCCTGCTGGCGTCCAGCATCCTGCCTCTCGTGTTCAGTCACAGCAAACAGACATCCGTCACTGTGCTCTCTGCGATTTATTTCACCACATTAAAGTCAAACCTCCAAAACGACGCGGCACGAAGGCTGCACCTTGAAGGTCACAGCAGAACCCTGGGGCACCCCATCGAGGATGTGTGAGGATTCCGGTGGCCAGTCCTCCTCTGGAAGCCTGAAGGCACGAGGACCTGAGAGCTGCCACACCTACACAGAGTCTTATGTGTGTGCTCAGCACACAGGATGCTTTTCTCGGAGTCTTCAGTTCATCACAATGACTAGTCTCTTTCTTCAACCCTCCCCCTGTCTCACCCACGTAATGTCAGCTGGTGAAGAATGGCGTATCATGCCAGGCGTGTATTTGTTTTACTTGGAATAATATTTAAATATTTGAAGACAGGTTTAAAATATCAAATACAAGTTCTTTAAAAAAAAAAAAAAGCAAAAGCGATGTATTTAAGCCTTCTTGAAAATACAGACTTAGCTCAGGAAAATTTTATGAGTTTCCTGTGCTCAACCCACAAATTCTCACCCTTTCTGAGTGGTGAGCTAGGAAAGCGTAAGAAAGAGTTTTGCAAAGAAAGTGTCCTCTGTTTAAGATGTGCATATTATGTGCCTCTGTGTGCAAAAGCAGGAATTAGCCTGTGCTTTGTATGCATTTACGTATGTGAATTTTGCCTACTGTTAAATATCTGAAGCAGTCACAGAAGACCAGGCAGAGGCATTTTGCTTCAGCTGAGCGTGGACAAACATGGTGTGGATATTTTAAGGATGTTGTCACTCACACGAAGCCTGTGCTGTAAGGGACATCTGCTAAGAGCTCTTTATGTCACCAACAACATATAGCAAAGTATCGAGTTCAAGGGTAGCCCATTTTCACTTGTGCTCCCACAACCAAAACACAGAGGAAGCGATGGCTCAGGTCCATATGCCCAGCCTCAGCCTTTGCTTTCTTGATCCGCAGCCTGTGATATGAACGTGCACAAGCAGTGTGTCATAAACGTCCCCAGCCTCTGTGGGATGGACCACACCGAGAAGAGGGGCCGGATCTACCTGAAGGCTGAGGTTGCTGATGAGAAGCTCCATGTCATAGGTAAGGCATGCTTGGGGAGGTGTCAGGCATGCAGCTTCCCCGTGGGCGTTTGGATGGAGGTCGGGGGACACCACGGCAGGGCTCAGACACCTGGGCTGGTTGTTGCTTCAGAGCTGGACCATTGATCCCCATTAGCACGTCTCCTAGGAGACTGCTCTGTATGTGAGTTCCCAAAGGCTCACTGCCATTCTGAGTCATAACTCTGACAGTGTGGCGGGTGCATTATCCCCTGGTGACAAGGGGACCAGGAAGCCAGTGAAGCAAAATTGCAGTGGATGTGAATGGAACTGGGGCGGGGCCAGGGGAGGCGATGGATGATCCAGATGTTTCATGGCATCAGGCTGTGCCGACCTGGTAAGTCCGTCTTAGGGACAGTGACAACAAGCAGCCACTGAGCATTTGTGCTTCCTCTGTGTTAGGCGTCGAGCCAAGAATGCCACATAGGTTAATTTAGTGCTCACGACTACCAATGATAAGCCTCAGTTTCCAGAAGGGGAAGCCAAGGCACAAAAAGATCAGTAATTTGCAATGTCACAGAGCAAGTATGGAGCCAGGATGGAAACCAAGACCTTTGGACTGCATCCCCTGTACTTCTGATTATCCTGCCACATGCACCTCCTACAAACAGCCCAGGCACGGGCCCGGATCCCCCATCCATGGGCCAGGGCACTGCCTCCCGGGGCTGCGTCTGGGTGGGCCTTGCCGCAGCTCAGCTCTTCCTGAGGTTGACCCACCACGTCCACGGTGGGGGGGGGGGGGTGGCGGTGTAAATCAACACACTCAACCGAGTTATTCTGGAATCGTGCCAGCCCTGGACCCGGCCCTCCGGCCTCAGGTACTTGGAGTACCTGCCGCACCCCACTCCATGCTGATGTGTGGTTTAGCTCTCAGGTGTCACCCCTGCTTCCTCGCTTGTGGGGTTCCCTCACACCCCCTCTCTTTCCTTTGATGAGGGCACTCGTTCTCAATTGAACAGCAAAGGTATTAATGTTGCCATTTGTATTTAGGAATTTTCAGCTATGGCAAAAATGGAAAGGCTAACTTTAATGTTCTTTACTTGTAAATAAAAGAAGATATTATAGAGAAAAAAGATCAAAAGGGTCTACTTAAGAAAAAAGAGAGAGGAGTTCCAGAGAAAGCTCATTTTTTAAAACATCTTCATTTATTTTTTAATTTAAAAAATAAGCATGTCCTGGCTGGTATGGCTCAGTGATTGAGCACCGGCCTGCAAATCAAAGGGTCACTGGTTTGATTCCCGGTTTAGGGCACATGCCTGGGTTGTGGGCCAGGTCCCTGGTAGGGGGTATGTGAGAGGCAACCATACATTGATGTTTCTCTCCCTCTTTTTCTCCCTCCCTTCCCTTCTCTAAAAAATAAATAAAATCTTTAAAAAAAAAAAAAAAAGCAAACTTTCTACCCATAGCTGTCCTCTCAGATAGGAATTCAGGGAAAATCAGGGGATTTGGAAGAATTGCCAGGAAAGGGTCAGCACACGGCCTCTCGGTAACCTCATGAAACGCAGCAAATAGAGCCCCCCACCCAGATCGAGTTGTGAGCAAAACCCCCGTCCTAGGCACTCGGGGCTCCTGAGCCGTCCGCACTGCCTCGGCCTCTCACCTGTTTCTCTCTCCTCTGCTGAGACTCCCACTTTGTCAGCGTCCTGTCTTGGGGGCAGGGAGCATGCAGTTTAGGAGAAAACTACCCTAAAGCATCGTCCCCATCGAAAGGAAGGGATTGAGAAGCATAAAGTGAATGCATATTGGTGAAACACTCCAGCGCTCTCCCCCAGCTGGAGGAGGTGAACTGCCAGCACTTAGCTGTGAGGCTCACGGCCCCTCTGAGGAGAGAATGCCTGGGCAGGGTTTGCAAAGGCTCCGCTCTCACTCGTTTTGCTTCTGGAGACAGCAAAGTGCACACCGTGCATTCCGGGCCTGGCCCGGGGCCTGTCCTATAATACAAGCAGCCACCTTACAGCACTGCCCATGTCTCCCAGCCTCTCCTGTGGGCCTCGGGAGACCACACAGATGTCAGTCTGCACGAAGGGGCACGGAAGCTCTGGGCGGGGTGGCACATGCTACACAAGCAGAAGACAACGGTCAGGTTCCATCTGGCAAGGACAGCAGAGAGTGCTCTCCCAAGGCCTGTCTGCTAACGGCTCCACCACTGTGAGTCACCTTAGGGGACAGGGCCCTCACTGAGTCGGACACAGACTTCTCATGAAAGTTACCAGAGTAACTTATGGCAACAATCTAGGTCAAGTCTCTTGAGAGTTGGTCCAAAAATGTTTGCATAGACATAGCTCTGCTCTAGGAAGATGAATTCAGCATCGTTTCATAAAGCATCAACAGCAGCTAGCGCTAACTGAGCCCTTTCCACAGAGGGGCACTTCACACAGGGACTCACTTAAACCTGCGTAGACGTTGACGCTGTCACCCTTGTTGTGTAAATGAAGAAACTGAGGCACAAAGAAAGTAAATAACTTGTCCAAAATCACACAGAGAAAAACCAAACTCAAGTAACTAATGGTCAGTCATTTCTCTCAAACTTCTCATGAAGAGTTACATTTAGATTTTCAGAATTAGAATTAACCTGGTTTTATTGGGAACACAAATATGAATAGTCAACCACCAAGAGTAGAGCTTATGGTCCAAATGCAAAAAAAAAAGTTGTGGAAGTGCATTTCCTGTGCACCCTTCCCCCGCACCCCCTGATACTAACTTTCTTATGTAACTATGGTTTGAGTATCAAAGTTGTCACATTTTTAAATAGTAGGTGATAATTTTGTGAAAAATAGGCACCAGTGGTACTCACTAGAAATTGTGTTAAAGAGCCAAAAAGACGTCAGACTTATCCTGGTAGAGAAGGGCTGCAAGGAACACACAGCAAGGTCCTTCAGAGCAGCACCTGCCCGCACCTCCCCCCAGCCCAGGGTTCAGGCACAAGTTTGTGCCGACAAATGGCCTAAATAACAAGAACTACCACCTATTGAGTTCTTATAAGACATAGACTGTTCACAGAACTGGACCTTTGTACTGTGTGGAGTGCTTTATATGTATTATTTCCTTCACCCCTCAAACAATGCAACAAAGCACTATTATTATCTTCCCTTTTGAGATGAGCCAATGAGCGAAGGGAAGGAAATTACTCCACATTATAAAGACTGGATCCCAGACCTGACTCCCAGACCTATAGGCTATGAACCTCCTAAGTCTTATTTATTAAAGAGTCTCCTTTATCAAATGCCAAATCCGTAAATATTTGCTGAACCCCTACTCAGCACTCCACATGTTCTTGGAGGTTACAGAAGGTCCGAATGTGGGACACAGAACCAGGGGAGCCATGAACGAATGAAAGGCCAATCTGAGTGCAAGTACAATTAAATAGTCAGTTACGTGGGTGCTAACCAGGACACCCCTGGGAGGTGCTCAGAGTCATGGCTGTGAATGGGGAGGCAGGATGCCACAAAGGAGAGCGGAGGGCTGCGGACCCCGGACAAGCAGAGGGAAGGGAGCTTCACAGAGGGCTTCATGGGACGTGGGAATCGGCCTGGCATTCGTGAGAACACGGATATAAACAACAAACCGTGATGAGGAGAGCTGATGGTTCAAACGCCCGTGATTTCTTGGAAAAACGCCCTTGAACTCTGTGTTAATTGTGGATCAGCTCCCTCTCCATTTTACCTGCATAGAATCACTCAAATCAAAAATAATTTCCAAAGTAAAACAGAAACTCCCAGCCGACTCCTGCTTTGGGACGGAAATCACCCTCTCAAGATCAGAGATGAGTTTCCTGTCTAGATTAGTGTGGTATTTATAGGCAAGGCCTCTGCTTTCTTGCTGTGTTTTTATTTTTTGCCCTTGGTCAGTGGCGCTGATGTTATCTGAACAGTACCATTTTTTTTTTCAATATGCGATTTTAATAGGTTTTCTATATTCTTGTGTGCTTTTTTTATTTGGTTTGGGGGAGTGGTAAAATCCCTTATGGGAACCAATTTTCAATTTAATGTTGTAAGTAAATGGAAAAAATATCATATGCTTTACAACTGTTTCAGGAACACATCTCTCCCACAAATAGATTATTCTGCAGAAGAGTCTAATTTTCTCTCCTACTTTGGGCTGTTAATTTGGCACAGAGATTGAAGTTCTAAAAGGAGCTCCATGGGGGAGAGAAGGACTTCCTACAGGTCCTGAGCTTTTTTGCACCAGAAGGGTCACATCTTCTGTCCACCTTCCAGGACTGTGTGCGATTTGGTGCCCATGTCTCAACACCTCGGCATCGAGACTTACCATCCTGTCGTTGAGATTAAAATAATAACATTCCTTCTGTACTTTTCCACCCCATAATAATAGCATGCTTGCTGTGGAGTCAAGGCAGTGAGACTCAGCTTCATATAGTAACCATATATCAATGTAGCCATTCATTTGCTACACACTCACTAAGCATGCTTCGGCTCTCTACCAGGCCCCAGGACGGGACGCTGAGATAATTAAGACAGGGCTCTCATCAGGAATGTGTGGTCTTTGGGGGGAATTAAGACATGAAAGAGAACAGCAGGGCAGTGCTCCAGGTGCCTTTGAGTGTGGTGGGAGCTTAGAAGAGCGGGGCCTCACCTGAGGAAGATGCAGATGGCTTCACATAGGAAGTGACAGCGGAGAACAGGAGGACAGGTCGGGAGGGTACATTTCAGGGAAGGACACCGAGCCATGGAAGGGCAGGGGGTGTTCAGGAAGCTCGACACAGACCAGGAGAATTGGGGAATTCTGAGTGTGAGGTGGGAGAGATGGAGGGAAATTTCTTTCCATTTTCAGGGTTAGGGCTACAGCCACCCCACGTCACAGAACGCCCAACTCTTAGGAGTCAAGTGGTATAGGCTCCAAGTTAAACACTTCTCTTTCAAAGAGGAAGATTTTCTAAGTACATTCTTTTTTTTTTTTAATCCTCACCCAAGGATATGTTTATTGATTTGAGGAGAGGGGAAGGAGACAGAAACAGGGACCGGTGGCCTCCCGCATGCGCCCACCTCCGGATCAAACCCACAACCCAGGTGTGTGCCCTGACCAGGGATCAAACCTGCAGGCATTGGTGCACAGGATGATGCTCCAACGAATTGAGCCACGTGGCCAGGGCTGAATGCTGTCGTCACTATCAGTTTGTAACTGAGGAGACCGGGTGGAAGAGCTCCAGTGGCCTGCCCAAGGCCACACAGCCGCTCGGTGGAGGACACTGCACCCCGACCCCCAGACACGCTCCCCCCACTCTCTTCCACAGCTGACGGCCCACTCTGGCCCAGGGAACACGACGGGCCGGTTCACACCCCTGTCCCCGTAGCAGAGACGTGGCCCACACCGCTGCTTAAAGTGCTTGCAATTCCACGTTTCTACCCTGCCATTAATAGTTGAGGCCACTCCGTGATGTCCCGTCAACACCTGTAATTACCGCAGTGTTGCTGGCACCGCTGCGGCTGGGGGTCTGTCATTATTTCGCCGGCGCCTCCGTGTCCCAAGGCTGAGATAATAGCTGGGAAGGAAGGTGGCAGCGGGAAATCTGGCTGAACTCCTCCCTGCCTTAAAGGGAAGAATTAAAATGGGTAGGGATGGGAACATACCCCTTCAGGATGTGTTCTGGTTGTGCGTGAATTGGCCAGATGTGCGATTTGACGACGTCCTTCCTCAACCTCCACCAAGGGCTTTTTCTTACTGGCCCTGGTTCTTCCCCATCACAGACCTGTCCCTGCTCTCGCATCCCCACGGTCTTGGAAGAACCCTCCTCCAGCAGCCATCCCCGTGCTTGACATCCAGGCACACCCTTTGCAGAAGAAAACAGGAAGTACCTCTAAGCCACAGGTGGCAAACACAAGGCTCGAGGGCTGAATCCAGCCCTCCACCTTGTTTTATGCAGCCTGGCACCTTGTTTCTATCCATAGGCAGTGCCGAGCTCTCCCTTAACTGTTAAGGAGTAGTTACATTTACACAGCCCTAAAGTTATATTTGGCCCTTTGAAGGCAACCGCAAGGCTGTGTGGCCCCCGGTGAAAATGAGTTTGACACCCCTGCTCTAAGCCAAACCAAATGGCAGCTTGCTCATACCATAAGAGGGCTTGCACATTGCCTGTTCAAATGCACGTGCTTCTAGGTGATGCTGGAATGTTTCAATGGATTTATCTACTCTGTCTTCTTCCTTGATTGGACGTTCCTAAATACCAGGTGTCACATGTCTGTGTGACCCGTTCAGCAGCCAGTAGTACCTTGCCTGCCTCCCCCGTCTTCATCCTTTATGCTCCCTTCCCATGCCCTCCCCCCCACCCCGTGTCCCTTAATCCCTTGACACTCTGTGTTCCAATATCCAAGGAAAGCTAAGTGCTGTTTCCTGGTGGGCAGGCTACTTCCCACCACCTCACCTTGGCGCTTGCTGTGCCTGCTGCTCTCTCGGGGGAACGTCTTTTTCACATTCTGTCCAGTTACCTTTACGAAGCCTCTCCTAACATTTCCTGCCTTGCCTAGACCTGACCACTTTCTCCCCATGCTCTTTAGAGTGCTTCTGGTGCGATTTCACCGGCATGTTAATTTGTGTGTCGATCTCCCTCTACCAGACTGTTGGCCCTTTGAGGTCAGAGAGGATGTCTCATCTCCTGGTCCCCGGCCAGTGTCTGGAATCTGTGCCTAATGTGTGTTTGCTGAGCAGGCGACCACGATGACAATGATGGAAATATCCAGTAGGCTCAGCCGAGACAAACTGCTCTCAGCTTTACTCGGACCTCCTGTGTCCCCAACCCACGTAACTCCTCGAGCCCTTTTAACCCGGTCTCTGCACCAAGTTTAAACGACCCTATTTTAGCCTAATTCGTGAAGCCACGTGTCTTTGGGGGTCCTTTAGAAAAACGCGGCCAAGAAAGAGGCTGCCTGCTGCCACAGAGAGGTTCCACTATTTGCATCCTGACTGCAGTGCCTCGTCCTGACCTATCTTTGGCAGAGCTAAATGTCAAATGTGTACTAACTAGCCGTGCGCCCTCCTACGGGTTGTTATTCCTGTGTGGTTCTCTGTGCAGCGATTCCGACAGAGATCTCCACCCTGGGCGCTTAGTCACTGGATGTTTGCCGGAGGCAGCAAGGCCAGGGCGAGCAGCAGTCACCAGCGCCTTCTCCTTCATGCCGTGTTTGCCCCTTTCTTTGACTTCACTTGCCCAGGTATTCACGTTGAAAGTGACACGGTTTCCCTTGCACCTGCTTAAGATGATTTCAAGCCCCTGGATTCTTTACAGGGGCCTCAGGCTTCTCTCCACTGTGACTTCAGTGACTCTTGCCATAAGGAAGTTCTTAAGATGGGCTTTGAATGCCTGCATCCCTGGGAAGAGGAGAAACAAACAGTTTCTGGGGCCTCTTTCAAGATTACCCCGTTAGCATACAGGGACACTGACATTAACTGAGCAGGTCATTCTTGTGCAGGATTTTAATTGCTTCTAATTATAGGATTATCATTTAAGCACAAGATTAATTGCCATGAAATTATTGCAAGGAACTTGATCTTCTTCTGAAAAGTAAATGCATTAGCCAAGTGAGGAATCTCTTAGAAGCTTGCAAATGATTTTTTTTTTTAATGCCTTCTGTGGAGACTCTTTTAACTCTTTGATGGGTGAGGAGACGTTACAGGGATCAGGTTGGAAGTGGGAACAAAGAGCAGGTCAGTGCCCCCTGTTGGTTCCCCACCTAAAGGTTGGAGAACTGGAACCTTCAGTGTTTGCAAATCTTTTGGTTCACCAAGAAGCAGTGTTCCCCGAATAAATGCAGGCGTGTTTCCTCTCTGATTCATTTCTTCTTCAAGGATGGGTGAGAGTGGGCCCCCAAAACGCTAGCAGACACAGGTGCTGCCTTCCAGTTGCCCCCAACACCTAGCTGTTCCGATGTCCCCCAAACATTTGTTTTCCAGATGCTTTGTAAAGCAATCTCCCGGTAACGTGTGCGCACCTGACCTGGTTGTGGGCATGGAAATGGTGCAGATGTGCGCACCTGACCTGGTTGTGGGCGTGGAAATGGTGCAGAGAGACCTCAGACTATGTTCACCTCAGCCTTAGGCATTTCCACTTGGAACGAGTGCAGGAGATAAGTTAGCTCCTGGTGCGGCTCTAAAATATCCTCGTTTGAATGGAGGGGGCGTGGCCACCTGCACAGAGCTCCGTGCCAGAGCTTGCCCCCAGGGGACGTTTTCTACTGAGCAGAACAGTGGTTGTACTTTACCACCCATTTGGTAATTAATGCAAGGCTTATGGTTAATTAAAGACAGTCAGGGTTCCTTTTAAAACCGAGGCAGGCATTTTTTCCCTGGAATAATGAAGCGAGAACAGATGCAAGGCAAACTTCCTATCAAAGTTTGGAGGTGGGGGTGCTGGATCTGGGGAAGGTACAGGAGGGGAAGTGCCACTTCCGCAGCTCAGAACCACGGGAGGCAGGCAATGCAATCAAGAGAAATGCCTGCTTCGCTGAACACCCAGTAGGGAGGCGGGGACGGGAGGGCTCTCGTTCTGGAAAATACCGTGCTGACATCTCTTTCCCTTTGTTAAGTCACTGCCTGTAGCCAGCCATTGCTGGGGGTGGGGGCGCAGGGCACAGGGGAGGGCACGTTGCTTGGAAGACACTGCCACTCTCATTGGGTAGGCTGCCTAGGTGGCTACCCGCAGGTCTCCTGTGGGTGAACATCTGCCCAGAAGGCCAGAGAGGAAAGTGTGTGCACTAGATGTTAGGAACAGCGCCAGCCGGCCTCGTGACTCCTTACTAATTCCCAACGATCCTCAGCCGATTTTAGTCTGTGCGACCACCCCCCACCCTGAACTGCACACCCCCTCTCCACCCCAGGAGAGGAGGGGCTCCTATTATCCTCAGAAGTCTGGGCTTCTGGAGGACGCCAGTATACGTTGGAAGGAAAACCCTCAGCACACCTGAATGACTAACACTCCGTGAGGACAGGACACACACGGGGGCTTACGTGTGTCCGATAGTTAAGTGATCTGGTGTTTGAGGACACTGTGGCCTGTGGCCCAGCTCTGCAGGTGACTAAATGCTCGCTAAGCATTAGGGATGGTTGCTCTGTGACCGGAGTCACATGTGTCCCTGTCACATTGATGTTACAGAGCTCAGTGAGTTGAAGCGGGTCACTCTATTGACACGTTAACCCTTGCTGCCCCAACTGTTTCTGACATGAAACTGCAGTGGGGCCTCTGCCACGGCCAGCAAAGCCTGGCGCGGACCCCATTTGCTTTGCCTTTACCACACTGCCCGCCAGGCCCTTGCCCAGGAAACGGCATGGAGCCGGCGCTTCGGAATTGAAAGAGCCTCGTGTGAGGGGGACGGTTGCATGTGAAGCTCAGGGTATTCACCTCCAAGATTCCAACTTGCCACCTGCCTTAGCCTGATCACTTAACCTCTCTCTGTTTCTGTTTCCTCATCTGCAAATCAAGGCACTTGAACTTCAAGGTTCCCTCTGGCTCTAGCATTTTTGTTGCTGTGAGAGCCATTGCAGAGAGAAAGCTAATCAGTGCCAGTCAGCAGGGGCCCCTTGGACTGAGTAGACTCGGAGATTCCAGGAACTCTGCCAGGGCGTGAGGTCTCGTGATCTTCAAACTAGTTTGAACAGCAAATGCCTTCAAGTGGCATCTTATTTGGAGCGACATTCCAGTTCGAGGGGAGAGGATGTGGCACCCACCTTCCACTTCCTCCTCTGTGACCCATGAGAAGAGTCTGGAGACCAGAGTTCGAAAACCACTGCTATAACCCAACCTCCTCATTTCACCTGTGTCAAAACCAAGGCTTAGAGAAGGAATGTGACTACTAGGTAGGTGTTTTGGGTTGTAAAGGTCAAAACCACACTCCAACACCCTCTTAGGAGAGTTATCAGAAGGGATCTGGGGCCCGGGCTGGGGGTGGCTCAATGGGTTGGAACATCAACCTGTACACCAAAAGGTTGCGGGTTAGATTCCTGGTCAGGGCTCGTAGAGGAGGCAACCAATCAGTGTTTCTCTTTCACATTGATGCCTCTCTCACATCCAAATCTGTCTGTCTGTCTGTCTGTCTCTCTCGCTCAAATCAATAAACATATCCTTGGGTGAGAATTAAAATAAAGAAATCTGGGGTCTCTTATGGGACTCAGGGTGGATGCTGTGGAGCCACAGAAATCGCTAGAAGCAGGGTCTAGCTCTTGTGTCACCTCCCCCCTCCCTCCCCACTGCCGTCGTTCATCATCTCACAGCAAGCCCGGGCTTCCCCGCACTGCAGGCACACGGCCGTGGCCCGTCCCGCAGCATCTCTCCTGTGGTGTCAGGAGCAAACCCAGAGTCCCAGGGAAGGAGTCATTGGCTCACTTCGGGTCATGTGCCACCTCTGGACTAATCAACTGTGGCCGAAGGGCAAGGTCTTCTGAAAGGACAGGTGAAGGAGTGGGAAGGACATTCGCAGGAACAGGGGATGGCGCTGGGCAGGCAAACCAATAGGTAATGCCGAAACCGTAGCCGTCTGCCAGGGCCATGCAGGAAGGTGCTTTGGGAGTAGGTGCTGGAGCCAGGCTCCTGCCCTTTCCTTTGACGCTTTTTTCCTTCAACCACATTGCACATCCTTGAAATGAACTGAAGAGCAGTGCTAGAGTCTGAGCTTCTGTACAAAAGTTGGATATGACTCATTAAGTCCCTTTTGAACAAAGGAGCATAGTCCTGGCCTGGCCAGCTTCCAAAAACAGCCAAGGATAAAGAAACAGTTTTGATTCAGCGACTTGTGTTCAATTCAGCCCCCTAGCCCATTACTTACCTCCTCTTGTCTGGAAGCAGTGAAACAGCACGCTGGGTTCTAAGTGTGAGGGGTGCTGATGGGGAGGAGGGTCCGTGATTGCGGGACCCACGGGAAGCAGAGCTCTTTGAACGGGGCCTCAGAATGCAGAGCGAGTGACCCGGGAAAGGTGGCGTGGCCGTGTGATTAGGGCCTGCATTCTGAGCTCTTTGGCCTGAAACAACCCTCCCCCTGGGCAGCTTTGTCTGCAGACCGTTTGCTCACTCGGTCCTGGCAGCCCTGGGCCTCTCGCCCCTGGAAATGGGCTTTCATGAGAAATTCCAGCTGCGAGAATAAACTAGTTGGCAACGTGCGAACAATGCCCCTGGATTCTTAGCCTCTCTCCAAAAAACAAAAAACGGAAAGAAAGAAAAGCCAGGCCTCCTGGCTTTCATTCAGCAAGGTACAGTTTCTCCGTGAGACGCTGTCACCAGTCCACCCACGGTCAGGGAAATGAGGTGTCTCCTGCTCGGTTTGTAGACTGTGGGGATTATGAAGAGATGGCAGGTCCCCTCTCCATCCTGCCCTCCCCGGAGCCCTCGGTCCTCAAAGGCCTGCCTCCTCAGGACTCAGACGACTCGAACCTTCGTCCTGTGGATGGTCTTTGACTCATAGCTTCTGCAACACTGGCTGTCTCCCTCCCTCATCTTCTTTCTGCTCTACGCCTTTGCCGGCTTGGTGACCGCCTTAGCGCCATGGCCTGGTGCTGTACAAGCCCCTGGGTTATTTCACTGGATTACAAGTTTCACATGCAAGACACTCAGTCTGCAGCCCTCTCTTTCCAGAATTCTTTTGGTCCCGACTAGGTCTGATGCCCACGATCACCTGGTGCTGTCTAAGGTGCTATGTGGACAGGTGGGCCCAGGCAGGTGAAGAACCCAAAGTTAATGAGATGCCCAGATTTTTCTTTTCTTTTTGATAAGAGGCTTTGCCAGGTAAAAATCTCTTAGTCTTGACAGCGTAAGTTTAATTAATGTTCATCCTCAGCTTTGGAGTCTCGGATTAAAGGCCGCAGTGATGCAGCAGATAGAAAGGCTGAAGATGAAAATGACTTATTGTTACACTTCTCTCTCTCTCTGAGGACTGCAGTGTTCCAAAGACAGACACTCAGGGTCTGTCATTCACACGAACCCCCCACAGCCCCGATAAGTGTGCCCCTCAGAGGATCGGCTCTTTCTGGTGACCAAGGGCAAACGGGAGAGTCGTTGGTCCTGCAGGCGGGGGGGACAGCCCTGGAGTGGGACAGTTGGTCTCTTTTCTGCCGACTGATGGAGCACGTGGACTGTTGCCAGCTAGCCAGGCATCTTCCGTGATGCTCAGCCAGGACATTCCTGGCAGGGAAGCCCAGCAAAGGCCACCAGGAGGTGGGGCTCCCTCAGGTGCGCTCACAAGAACAAGTTCCCGGGCTGACCAGCCTTAAAGTTTTCTGCACCTAATCCCTTGCATAAAGGTGATAGAAGCAGGTTGGTTTCCTTAGGCTTTGTCTCTTAAGGATTCAATTACTTCAGGGGAAAAGAAATAAAGAACCAATTAAAAAAAAAAAGAACCAATAAACATTTTTGTCTTTGTCTGCCATGCCGATGTGAATGGTTATGATTGTATTAGCAACGGCCCCGGAGCCAGGTCTTAAGTTTAATTTAATCTCCCCAGTTATTTTCAGTTCGGCTCAGTCTATTTTAAGCACAGATGAAGGGGAAGCAACCAGGCCGAGGGGGTGGGTGAGGGAGGGGCAGGAGGTGTTCCCCTCCCCTCCCTAGTTACTCAAGCTCAGACCCTCTTGATAGGAAGCCAGTGACCATGGAGACAACTCATCCAGACTAAGTTCTGGTTCTCACTGTGGATTCATCTCTGGTGTGCTCTTGTTCTTCAAAGAAAGGAAACGTTCCATCAGCTGCAGTGGGGGAGGGAACAATAATAATTATGCAGCCAGAAATACAAATGGAGCAGTTTTCTCTAGTGCCAGGAGAAAACGAAATACACCTTTCCCCACCCCTCCCTGTCTCCTTTTGGCAGACTCCATTTGTCCTTGTGTGGTTGTGGCTCTTTCTCCCTGGGGCGCCTTGTTGCTCTGAGATCTTGGGATGCTCGGGTTTCCCGGTTTGAGGGGGTCATCTAGGTCAAATACATTAGGCAGAAACTCCCTCAGTGAGACCCAGAACCAGAAGGCTCGTGGCCTGGAACCAGAGGATTAGCTCAATGTGTAATGGCATCAGGCTAAGGTCTCCAGATAGGGACAGCCGTGCTTCTGGGATTGGTGGCACTTAGGTTAGACGTTCGGACGCTTCTCCTTGGGCCCGTCCCACAGACATTCCTGGTGTTTGCCAAGGTGCCTGTCCTCTCTCTCTCATTTGAGTATATTGTGTTAGACATGGATGGTCCCACAAGTTCAGGAAGCTCCTGTCTTTGTCAGGGGACTTGGCAAAGCTCCACTCTGACCGGACACTGATGGAGCTGGAGTTTGTGTGGCAGCCCCGAGTGGAAGAGGAGCCATGTTTAGCTAACAGCAGGTTCTGAACTCAAATCTGTGGACAGAAGCCCAGCCCCACCCTGGCTGCCTGGGATCAGGGAGGCCTCCAGAATGATGTGCAGAATTTTGAATCTACGTCCTGGGAACGAGAACAGCCACAGCTGTCATCTTCTCCAAGGCATCCTGTAACCCCCTGAAGTTAGGAATTATATCCAGGACCAAGGGCCGTGCAAAGGACCTCTGACTGCTCAGTACCCAGACTAAGAGCATACCCCTTTGGGCATAGGCAATGTGTCCCTGAAAACAAAGGCATAAGCATATGCTGTCAATTCACAGCAGCCTGTGATCAAAGTGGAAGGAAGCTTAGGGATGTCCTAGTCCAACCAGCCCATTGCTTTCCAGACAGATTACATGGTTCACTAGGGATTGGCCCGGAAAGGGAGTGGGGGGTGGGGCAGGCTGGAGACCCACTGTCCTCGCCCATGGCATTCCCTGGCCTCTCTGCCCATTACACCCTGTCTGCAGTATCTGAAAGTTGAGTAACATCATAGCTGGGGGTGAAATGACAGCTGAGATGATGTGGAATTGAGTTAAACAGACAGCCTTGACCTTTAAAGGACAGACCACACCGGGGGAAACACATTGAAAAGCTACCCAGCAGTGACACAGTGACAGGTACACTCTTTGCCATGAGAAATGATAGAGGCAGCTTAGGTTCAAACCGAGGGTGGTCAAGGAGAATTTATCTGTCTTCCAATTAACCAGGCTTTCTAGAAACAGCGGGATTCCAAGAGCTGCTTAAGAAATCAATAGATGTCTGCATTGGGTGAAGATTAGCAGTCGGTAACCTCTGAACTGCAGCCTCTCTCATGTCCCTCTGAAAAGTTAGGATGACCTAGGAAAAGACAGAATCCACAGTCAAGATGGACAAACCACTCACTGCCATCTTAGAGAAACTTCTGACTGTTAACCCGTGTGGGTCTGCGTTAAGAAAAAAATTTCCAGTGGTCTGGCCATACTTGGTTCCTGAAACAGCAAAGCCCTGTGCTCCCGCAAGAAAGCAGGAAGATTCTTTAGGCCTCCCGAAGACTCAGAGACGCAGGATCTTCAGCAGTCAGAAAACCTGGGAGGTTTCCCTTTACTGCAGAAGGTCTCCAACTTGCGGCGGCCAAAATGCTGCTCCCTCTTATCCTTCTGCACAGGGTCATTTCCAAAGGAAAGACAAAAGGATGGGCCATGGATGGGCCAAGACAAAAAGGGTGTCCAAAAGGATAGGACAGGGCTGCTCTGGGTGCCGTGTGTCCTGAAGGTCATGAGCCCAGGGGTGAAGTGCAGTGGGCAGGTAGGAAAGTAAGAAGAACCTTGGTGTTGGTGGGACTCGAAACGACACCATTGACTCAGTGTGTGTGGCGACCAAGAAGTGGATATGCGCCCACCTGGGTCCGCAAAGACGCGGTGATATTGGTCCAAGGAGCCTTGCACATCAGTTTGAGTTAGTTTTGAGGGAAGAACTTCACCAGTAGCCAAGGAGACAGTGGACAGAGCCAATAAGAATCTAAACAGAGCATCCTTAGGCAATCACCAAGTCTGGATGTAGCTTTCTCTCCTCAGTTGAAAGTGAGTAAAGAAGGACAACATCACATCATCTGTGGCCCATTAAAATATCTATACATTGAAGAATGAAGGAGAGGGAGTATCACTATGGAGAACATGTTTGAAAATGGATTACTGAGCGAAAACAGACATAGAAGATTTGAGAAAACTCCACGTAAACTTCTGTAGAATGCGAGAATACACCATCTCCATAAAACAAGAACCGGAGGCTGTTTAAACAAACAAGCTGAGAGGAAAGGCAAACAGAATTACACACACACACACACACACACACACACAGAAAGATACAAAAGAGATGTTATTAGGTGAACAGAAAAAAAGCAGCTGAGTGGAATATCCCTAATTCAGGAAACTCTGCACCTGGATAGAAAAGGCTGGATTTCAAAACCAGTCGAAAAGCTAGAACAATTTAGGGCATAGGCTCAAGGCTGACTCTGTTACAGCAGACAGCCCTAATGCAAACAAGCAGAAGCCCCGTGGCCCAGTGAAAAAGACAGAGCTCACTCCTCAAATGTCGTTGGGAAAGTTGTCTGAACATTCAGAAGAAAAAAATCAATTTGATCTTGCCTCACACCGTACACCAAAATAAATTTCAAATGGATTTGGAAGTTAAATATGAGAAGAGAAACAACATAACAAAACAGCCTCAGAAAGGGCAAGGATTTTTCTAAACTTAAAAGAAATGGAGGAAGGTTTTTAAGTGTTTGACAAGTTTAACTGTGTAAAAAGTTCAGTTTCTGTGTTTCTAGAAGCACGGCGAATGGGATCTTAATGCGTTTTGCAGCAAATATGACAAAGGGCTGTTGTCATTCATTCCCCCCGTGAGAGCTTTTCTGAGCTAGGCAGAGAATTCTCTGACAGACACCCCGGAGGAAACTTGAAGAGGGAGTAAGTCAAAGGGAGGTAGGTGGCCAGATAACCGCATAAAAAAAAAGTTAAATCTCAAAGATAATCAAAGAAGCCAAAATTACAATGTTGTTTTTTTTTTACTTCTCTCACCCATCCCTCGATAAGACTCCGGTACAATGTTTGAGGGAATAGTTTGCCAATATATGTCGAGTCTGAAATGACTTTGTACCCTTTGTTCCACTTCTTCTAAGAATGTGCCCTGGGGGCGGGGGGGAAGAACTTTGGTGACCGTGTAAGTTATGCGTGAAGATGACCCGCTGCTGTGTTGTTTACGGAGGTGAAGATTGTTAAACTAGGTAGACGGCCCCAACCCGGGGCTGCCTGAATCAGTTACCACATAGCTGGGTAGTGGGATGCTGGGCATTTGAAATGCTGTCATAGCATGCCTAGTCATGTTGCGAAGACAGGATCTAAAACTGTGTTCCTAGGTACAAGCTCCATAGGAAAAAAGATCTCGAGCTAGATACGTACAGAGCAAAGAGACTGGCGGTCAGTGCACCGGTATGCCAACAGTGGGTCTCTCCTCCAGCAGAAGTACAGGAGATTTTAATTTTGTCCTTTAAACTGTATGTATTTAGATGTTTGTAGAGCAAGTATACATTAGCCTTCAATAAGAAAAACATTTCTTAAAGGTCCTCTGTGTTGTGTATGGAGAATCGTACCAGGCTCTCAGTACCTGGAAACTGTTCTCCCACAACCAGATTCAGTTTCCTTTCAGAACATCGGGGTAGAGAACTTTAACAGAAATGTTTACTTTCCACTAACTCTGCGAGAAAAAGAGGCAGAATGTTTGTGATCTCTTCCCGGGGTCCACATGCTGCTCTCTCTCTCAGCTCACACCCCACCCGTCTCGGTCCGCTTTCATAAGTTTTATTCCAGCAGGACTGGGTTGAAGAGTTGCTGACTTGCGTTTTGGGGTACGCGGATGGCCACTGAATTCACTGGGTCAGAAATTACCTTCTTATCACCAAGCAGTGAGACCCACCGATGAAACAGAACATTCCATGAATAGGTCCAGAGGGTGAGATTACCACATCCTTGAATCCAGGCTTTTGTATGGATTGTGTGGACTGGGCCGGGAGTGGCTGAGCAGGTGTAGTTTCAGGAGCTCTCATTGCTCCTGCCTCTGTCTTGGGCAATAAAGGAACAAATATCACAAACTTAGGGGTCATACTATATCCACATGGAAGAGATCAAATCCAGAATTCTCTGGATGTCATCAGCGCAGACGGCATGAGCCGACTTGACACAGCAGAATTGGAAGAGACGGGCCTAACCAAACAGCCCCGGACCCCAGTGTGTTCCCAGAATCTCAGTCTGGGGTTGCCCAGTCAAAAAGTATTCCTTGCTGTTGATGACATCCTTGCATTTCACTCTTGAAATCTTGAGAATTGCTACATGGTCATTTTTTTTCCCAAGAGTAAACTCCCTTTTCTGATGTGCTTTTCCTGAAATCTGGAGCTATGTCATATGTCCGTCAGTCTTCGTGGGCTCAGTGATCATTTCTTCACAGTATTGAACGTGTCCTAAAAAAGTGCGTGACTCCTTTTGGACCTGCCTTTATTCTCCATTGCACAGCCTGCGAGGTTTTTCCTGGTCCAAGAGCCCCTCCAAATGGACACTTTATGTACTGCAACCAGAAGATGAAATGTTTGCAAGCTTTCCTGTCTGCTTTAGCTCTTCAGCCAAACAAGAACCCATTGGAAACTCACCGGTTTTGCCTCACCCTGTGCTAACCCTGGTGGTGAGGGATGGGGGTGGGGAGCGTGGGTGTAGGATATGATGCAGCCCCTGCTCGAGTTGCTGTCGATCTGTAGAGCTGAAACTCCGGTGGGCTGGGCAGGCAGTAGATGGAAGGTCAGAGAAGATGGGTCTTGTGCCAAAGTAAGGGCTAGTGGCACTAAGCTGCGTGGAAGGGTGTGCTCCTGCTGGTCCAGTATGAGCCCAGGGGCAGAGGACAGGGTGGCCTGGAGCTTTGTGTATTTAGCAGGCAGTTACTGAGTGTGAGTGCATACCAAGGTGCTGGGCCAGGCAGTTTGGGCTCAGCATACACACTAGCAAAGGGACTAGCCTCATTGGTGTGGAATGGGTCGTCGGATTATGTAAGTAGTGAATGTGATAGGTTGGGTGCAGTTAAATATTTAACATACTTACCAACCAACCAGTCAGAACCGATGCCAGCTCCTAAGTCATGCCCCCGTGTACTAGGTGAGTGTGGACCAGAGGACAGAGAGTCCCTAAAATGTAGATAGAATTGTTAAAGTAATACAGAACACAGGCTATTGGCCTTGGGTCTGTATCTGGGAGCCTCACAAACACGGAGTCGCTCAGCTGCGATTCAGCCTCTCAGTTCTGATCTGTTTGGGAGAGAAGAATGTGACTTTTTGTTTCTCCTAGCTAAACAATTCTATTGAATCACCTAATGAGTTCATGGTCAGCTCTCACCTAGGCTAGCAACACTTCAGGGTTAATTTTACCAGACTGAGCTCTACCACTAGTGGGCGCCCACTACTATGTGCCCACGGTCAGGCTAATGTAGAACAGGCCACGCCGCCATGGACTAACCCCCTTACTGACAGCCAGTTGTCCATCCCCATCGCCAGGGCCTCTGCTGGCTCCCAGGCTCCTCAGTGTGCTCAGCCACGGCAGGAGTCACCTGGAGGAACGCGGCCTGTTTCCCCGCACGCAGGCTCTGAAAGATGCCCTCCAGCCTTACACAGCAGTGGTCCTGCCCCGGGGCCATGCACGCCCTCACACTGTCCTAGCCACTCAGTGCTAGGTCAAAGGGCGGATGGCTTACAGAGAATAAAGAGTCTGGTCTGAAATTTTTCAGGGTGGATCTGTCACCAGAGTTAAAACCCATGTGCTTCAGGAATGTGACCTGGGAGCTGTACCTCTCTGTGTCTGCACCTTCAGGCCAGCTGGGACCTGCCCAGGGTACTTCTTCTGTGGTGACCTTTTATGCCAGCCTGATGGCCTGGGCCTCGCCAGTTCTAGTCCTTCACAGGGTCCCATGCCAACTTGTGTGCCATCACCTGTGATGTGCCCACCTTTGCCGGGGCCTGTGTCTCTGGTGGTTTAAGAGGCTCCAGCTCAGGCCCCCTAATCCCAGAACCTCACACATTGCTAGACAGCTTGACCGCCCCCAAAACATCTTGCCTGAAGGGAGTTCGGTAAATCCTGTTCCGGAAGCAATCTGTCAGGCCGCTAGTTCCCCCATCAACATTTGCAGGGCTGGCTGCCGGTGCCTGGTGCAGGGCTGGCTTGTGGCTCGGTGAGGGAACTGGCAGCTTCTCGGCACAGCTTCTGCCTCGCGGCAGCATCAGAAGAGGCCTAAGTGAGGCGAAAACAGACCTCAAGAACAGGGTGTTCTTCCTAGTAACGTGACCGGGGATGTGTAATCTAGAGGAAACACGAGAGCTTTATGGTGTGGCTGTGTTTCCACATGATTATAGCCTGGTGTAAAGGGTGGGGTGGGGGTGGGTTTTACCCTTTTTCTATCTGTTCCAGCCCATGGGCCCCTTTGAAGTGCTGCCCAGGCCGTCAGGAGAGCAGTTTTCTCAGCAGGACTGCCCTGGGCTCTGTAAGGTGCAGACAGGTTAAGGAAGCAGTCGGGTGCCCCTGCCCGCTCTCCTCTGGCAGGTCAGCTTTTCTGCATCCCAGTCCGCTTGGTACACACTCCTTCAAGTTCCCATTTCCAAAGCAGCTGTTGCATAATTAAACAATGGCCCCATTGATGCCTTATCATGCTCCCTGTTTGCACTTGGCCTCTGGGTGGGGCCACACCGTGGCTGCCTGAAGGAGGTGGGGTTGGCACACACGGCAGCAGGTTGTGGCCAGACCCATGTTCCAGGGAGAGGCTGCAAGTCAGGTTTGTCTAGGAGCGAGGGCCGCTGCACCAAAAAAGCCTGATGCGGCCTCACGGGGAAAAGAAATAACCCTAAGCACACGCACGAGATGTCAGCCTCCGAAGGGTCTACTGAGACAGGAGAGAACAAAGGGCAAGGGTGGGTTCCAGTTCCTCTTACAAGACATGCCCTCTCTCCTGGCTCCCAGCCAGGACCCCTCCCAACCATTAGGACAAGGTCAGGGTTCTGGAGTCTCCGATCAAAGCAGAAGGAACCCTAAGGAGGAAATAGAGGCCCCTCACCCCTGTCAGTTACTCCTCAAAGTGTTCACTGTGGGCCTATGTCAGGGATCATGCATGTATGGCCTGAGGGCCAGATCTGGCCCACTGCTTGTGCCTTTTTAAATAAAGTTTTATTGGAACACAGCATGTTCATTTGTTGGCATATTGTCTCTGGCTTCTTTAACTCTCCAGCAGCAGACTTGAGGACTTGTAGTGGAGGCTTTGTGGCAGAGCCTAAAATATGTCCAGTCTGGCCCTTTCGGGAGCAAGTCTGCTACCCCTGTTCTGTACCAACAGCTACCCCTGAACGCAGAGGCCGCCTTGGGAGGACCAAGTAGAGGTTACTGCTCAGGCCCCAGAGTCAGGACTCAGGTGTACTCTTGACTCCATCACTTACTAAATGCCTGACCTGGAGCTGTTAGCGTCTCTGTGCCTCAGTCCCTCATCCAGAAAACGGGCATCTGACTGGATTTCACAGGACAAGTTGGGAGGATTAAGTGAGCAGGTACCATCAGGCAAATGGACGTGTGTCGGTAAATGGGCCTATTGGGATGCTAGTCACCCGCCATAAAGTTCACCCTTTCAGTGTGTACGACCCATTGGTTGTCAGCACATTCACAAGACTGCAGCCATTACCACTAATTCCAGATCGTTTTCATTTTTCGTCATCCCAAAAGAGACCCCCAACGGTGGGCTGAATAATGACCACCCCAAATATCGATCCTCTCCCCTGGAATCTGTAAATGCGACCTTATTGGAAAAACTGCAGGTGCGTCCCAGTGTCTCAGCCGAGGCAGGACGCTCTCCAATGTGCCGTGCAGCGTTAGTTTGGCAGAGGACAAACATCTGTTGAACCCAGACCTTTCCCCGCTCCTTTCTCTTCCACCCCCACGTGGAGCTGAAGAATGCTTTTCTGACAGAAAACACACAGCCCCAGCCAGCAGGCTTCTCCCAGCATGCACACGGTTGATATTTTGAGCATGATTGTGGGGGAAATGAACCCGCTTTGGAATTGTTTGGGATACAGTCACGCGGTTTTGTGGAATGTCATCTCTGGTCTCGGTATTTGTTTTGTGATCTGAAGAATCTCTACTTTTAGTGCAAATTTACCCAGCTCACTTTATACCCACTGCAACCCCCCTTTCTCTCTCTCTGCGGTCCATGTGCCATTTGTCCTAGCCCCAGCATCTCCCACAGAGACGAAAGAGAGAGAGAGAGAGCACTCCAAGCACCATTCCTGAGTGTGAAGGGCAGAGCCTTCCCCGGTGGCCCCTTTGGTATTATGGCCACTGGGTGCTCTTGGGCGCAGTGCCTTGGTGAGATCGTGGCCTCACTTGAGTCAGGCACTAACCCGTCTGTTCTCTGGCAGATGTTAGCATGTTCCAGAGGCCCAGCTGTAGAGACCACTGAGTGACCAAAACACCCCAGTATGCTAAGTGATCTTGGAATTTGCACCCCAAGATCTGCACTCATGTATTTAAATCAGGTACTTAGCTGACTACGTTGACGGCAGCCAAGCAGAAATGTGGTTGTGTACACTTTGTCTTCGTTGCCTCCGGGTCCCTCGGCACAGCTCGCCCCATGGGCGTGTTCCCTTCACCTGGGCGTGTTCCCTTCACCTGGGTGCGTTCTGCCATCTCCCCCCTCCAGGGGAGGGGCGAGTGCTCTCTCTCCTTCCCCCCCTTCCCTTGGGCAAACATCTTCATCCATTCCTAGCCAAGGTCAACTCTACTGCCTAGCACAAGGCTTGTTCAAGTCATTTTTATCCAAAAACAAGCAAAAAGCTGGGTTTTACGTAACCGCACGCTAAACAGTTTGGCTACCTGGTACCTTTGTGTAGTGAGCAGGTAATAACACCTCTCCCTGCTTCTGAAGGCCTCCATCTGCCAGTGGGCTTGGGAATAGTGCCTCTCTCTTATTGTAAAGAACTTAAAATAGCGCCTGCCCCAGAGTAATCTCTCCAGCAATGCTGTCCCTTGCCGTCTCTGCCATCACCATCATCACCATCACGTTCATTCACTTCCTAGAGCGTGAGGGACCTGGCCACAACCCCCTGCCATGTGGGTCAGATGCCTTGCTCCGTGGACAAGTGGGAAATCACGCGCGCACACCCATCTCTGCCTTCTCACTGAAGGCACACCTCCTAGACATATTGCCCATCGAGTTTCTGTGGCATTACATTTATATCTGAGTGTGACTGCATTTTTACAAGAAATTAACACATGAGTCCAAAGGTTTTTGAAAGAAGATGTTATGGCTGTCCAATAGTCACCAAAATTAATCCTCAGGCTTTGCTCAAAGGTGTGGTCCATGGCGTTGGGGAGCCTCCGTCTCTCTGTTCCCAGACATTAAGCGACTCCAGGTCCTTTCCACACAGACACCAGAGCCTGGCCATGGCCTGCCCTTGCTGACCCCCTGGCATTTTTGCATCTTTTTTTTTTTTTTGGCTGTTGGTAACTTCAAACAGAGAAGAGTTTGTGTGTTTTTTCTGTAGTGTCAGGAAACAAGTTTTGCTTTCACATGAGGTGGGGTAGCATTTTAGAATCTTGCTTGCTCTTGCTTTTGCTGTTGAGCAAGGAGGGCGGCGGGAGGGGTGGCTGGGTCAGCACACACTAAAGAGCCCCGGCTTCTGCGGCAGGCCCCCGCTTTGAGCCTTTGTTCTCGTTGGCTTTAAACAGAAAGCATGAACAAAGGTGCTCTTAGAGGAAGGAAAAGGCACAAAAAATAGAGAATTCTTGTCTAAAGCAAAGCAGAGCGTTTGAAGGGCCATGCCGTCCTTGAATTTGGAGGCACTTGATTTTTATGCATCAGCAAACGATGTCCCCTGCAGGCGAGCTCTGCGTTGGGCCGGGTTACTGTGGGTCACCATGTTGGTCTGCAGGCCACAGGGACTCCGTGGCGTCCTCAGCAGAGCTGTTCGTTGAGTGGATGAATCCCTCAGTGCCTTCCTATGCTCTGTGCCCAGTCAGAGTGCCCTGAGGCAACCCCAGGGTGAGGCTCAAAGTCTCCAGGGGTGGGGGAAGACACAAGATGGGTTCATCGGTGTTGGTCTTAACCTGCTTTTATGTTGGGCAGTGAGCTCACGGGTGTTTAGCATCATTTATGCTGTGGATATTCTCTGGGTCATGAGACCGTCTGGGCCATTCTGAATGGATCAAGGATTGGATTGATTTTTTTTCTCTCTTTTTAATCCCAAGCTCTTTTGGAACAACAAAGAGCTGCCTGTTGAACTCCAGCCTAACCCTGAGGTCTCAAAATTTCAGTACTATATGAACTGCCCTTAAACGTGCTAGGTTTCTTTACCCTGAGGAAACGGCCTGCCTCCTGGCCCAGATAGGAGACTGGACGATGGTGGAGGTGGTGGTGGAAACAGTGACAATGAGCACTGTCAGGCAAACTTGCACTGACGTCACTGGTAGTGGTAACGGCAGGTGCTTCTATAACACTTCGTTTGCTCCAGGTCCTCTTCTAAATGCTCTACGTGTATGAACTCATTTAGTCTTCCCGACAGCCCTCTGAGCACTAGTATTGCTCCTATTTTACAGATAAACAAACTGAGAAGTGGGGTAGCTTGTCCAATGTCATATAGCTCATAAGTGGTAGAGCAGGGATTTGAACCCAGCTTCTAGCCACCACGCCATGCTGCCCCTGAGAAGCCAGCCACCGTCTGCAGCCTCCGTCCGAGTAGACGTATCCTCAGATACACATTAGACAATCACTCGCCTGCCTCTCCCCAAGAAAGCACGGCGGTCACTGCCTCCCGCCTGCCCACCTCCCGCCTGCATCATCTCCACTTTTGCTCATCAGGTGTGCCCTTGGCAAAAATCCCTGGCTCCATTCCTAAATGTCAGCTGTTCCGTTTGCCACGGGACAGCTTTAATGCCAACTCCCTGGTCCGGCGAAGCTGCCCAGCCATCTGAGTTCACAGTGGGACAGCCCATGTGCCTGAACGCTCTCAGAACTCACACGTTCTGGGCGGCCTCGCCACCTTGGTCAGGCATCTCCGCGGCACCACCGGGGTGCTTCTCAGTTTTCCTGATCTTATGTGAATGGATTTTGTCCAGAAATGATATCTTATACTCTCAGGGATTGAAATAACCTTTCAACCCGGGCTGGTTTTTCTTAGTGCTGGGCTTGCTAGCTGTCATTTCAAAACAGGCACCTCAAGCCAACAGATGGTGAGATAGCCCATGTTCTGTATTTCTGTTAAAGCTCTGGAATCAGAACAGACTCGTATTCTGAAACAGCAAACTCCATGGCCCAGACGTGCTTGTTCCTCCAGCAGATGTGTCCCCACCGAGGCGGCGGAACTGCTGATGAGATGCAAGGGGCAAGTGTTCTCACCACCTGCCTGCCTGCCTGCCCTCCTGCCTCAGAGTGGGGTTCAGTCCCTGTGCATAGACCCCGGGGGCAGGCAGGGCTGCAGCAGCCTGAGGGAGCAAGGCAGATGTGTCCCTCTCTGCTGCTGCATTTAGAGACCCTCTACCTTCAGAACCTGAGTTGGCACAATAGAGCTTTACCCTCTCCCCACAAAGTCTCATTCGCAGTAGTTTATTTATTAAAGCAGCGTGGTATTTCTTCTAGTTTAATTCCGTAGGTCAAAGCAGTCTCATTCTCACAGAAAATGAGAGACAAGAAATGAGCCATGGGCCCTGCGCTAGGTCTGTTCTTGGACCTCCTGGCACTCATAGACTGAAATATCCCACACCCTCACTGTCTCAGAATTGGTGTCCCTTGTCCCTCTCCCCCACCCCCCGAAATACTTCCCCTGTGTGGGGTGAGGCCACTGCTGGGCTATGACTGTTGGTCATACTTGAGATGATTTTAAAAAGTATTAAATTACATGGTAACAAAGTTATTCCCTTTTCAATTTTCTTTCAATCTAGAAAAAGACTCTGTGGGGCTGGACTGTTCTTAACACTCTTAGTCTTGTCAATTCCTCCTTTGTAACAACTGAGAGCAGGCCTCAGGCAACTGTACCAGCTGGGAATAAGAAACACTGTTGGGTTGTCACTGTATTTATTTTTATGCTTGCTTTCTATTCATGGCGGACAATCTTGGTTTTCCATTTACCATAGTGATCCATTTTGAGTGATCAATTTTTAAATGTTGAGCATTGAAAAGTGAGTAGATTGGTCTGAGTCCTTAGATGATGTCAGTGATGCCCGTCCCCAGGGCCACATTGGGAACGACCGCCAGGTGCATTGAATGACTTCACATAATACTCAGCTGGGAAGCTTTCTCGACGCAAATGGCTGGGCCTCAGCCCAGACCAGTTAAATCGGACTCCCCGGTGGGGGCCGGGGGCTGGAGCACACATCCGTCAGAACTCACTAAAACATCCCGGGCGTTTCCGGTGCTCAGCGGGGCTGGAGACACACTGCCCTGGGGTACCCAGTCCCAGCGACACAGATGGGGGCAGCGTCTCACTCCATGTTGCCATCTCATTTTCTCTTCTTTCTCTCTCCTTCCTCTAGCCCTTTTTCTCATCTATTTCCTCACTCGTTTGCTCTTCTTTCCCTCTCCCAGCTTCCCACACCTGCTCCCATTAGTGGCACCCTCGGACCCGGCTGCTTAGGGTAAGGCATCGCTGGCACCATGCCGTTGCAACCACGTCAGAAAATGTCCGCGTTGCATTGTTCTCCCGGGCTTTTTGGCCTGCCAGTGCGTAAGCTGTCGGTCCAGTTTCTGCACATCCCTTCGGGTTGTGTTCTCTGCCAGGAACTTGTATTAGCAACAATGATCATAATCATTGCCGGGCTCTTATGTGTGCCTATCACACTGTTCCAAGTACTTTGTATGCATGAACCGACATCACCAGAATCCAAACTCAGGCAGCCTGGCCCCAGAGCCCGCATTCGGAGCAGATGGGACCCCAAGTGCATTGCCCATCATCCTGATTCAGGTATTCCGGCATGCTGTTCTCCGTGCGATAAGAAATTGAAATTTGGACCCACCGCTTACTTCGATAATGTTTGGAATTGATAATTTCTTTCAATTTTCACCTTAAATGCTAATGTCTGTAGGAAGCCCACAGTTTTAAATCCTGTTGAGATTTTTAACTCATCACCACTCGGAAGAGTTCTGCCTCAAGTGATTTCGTGTGTGCTGGCCATCAGCACACACGTTGAAGACGATATAGGGCTGCACCCGCGGTGGTTACTCTGCAGCCGGCACAGCTCTGGGCAGCCTGGGTGGTCCTTGTGAGCGTATCCGGGATGTAGCCCCAGCGTCAAACATTCGGGGCTTTTTCTGCTGTTGGAAAGAATCTGACTCTCATCCCAGTGCTTGATTGGAGAGAGGCCTTGGGCTCATTTCCATTCTCTCTGGGGAGCTTTATTCTTATGCTCACATTCTTCATCTTTTGTGATACTTGGGTTGCTGTTTTAGGAGACTGGTCCTTTCCTACATTGCATTAAAAACCTTCTGCCTGAGTTTAGGGGAATTCTCGGGCCGCCAGGTCCCCTGGAGACCAGCTCCCTCATCCGAGATTTTGCCATTGCAGGTAGTGGGGGTGAGTCTGAAACACCGTGCCCTGGGCGGAGTGGGCGCTCGCATCAAGGAATCGAGTGTTCCCTCCCCCGTTTTCCAGGCACGTAGTACATAATTTCGATGAATTCTCCCAGCAGCCCTGTGCCGCTAGAACTGGGCCGCTGTTCACTTGTCTAGATGTTGGGGGTCGGAGGCTTCTGGCCCTCACCTCCTCTCCCCGTAAACACCATCTCGACATGTCTCTCATTCAGCTCAGTGCTGACTCTGGGCGATACGGGTCATTTCTCTTTTGGTGACATTTCATCTCCCTTCCTTCTCTCTTCACAGTGCAAGATGCAAAAAATCTAATCCCCATGGATCCAAATGGACTTTCAGACCCGTACGTGAAGCTGAAACTCATTCCTGATCCTAAGAACGAGAGCAAACAAAAAACCAAAACGATCCGCTCCACACTGAACCCCCAGTGGAACGAGTCCTTCACGTTGTAAGTTGTGTCTTCTCTTCTCGGGCCAGCGCCCTCCCTGCCTGCCACTGCCTGCCTGCCTCGTGGTCAGTGGTACCGAGGTGGGCTTGTTGCGGCTGCCTCTAAACATCACTTCATTCCTAAGACTCTCTCAGACTGTCTCTAGGGAGACAGCTGTTGTCACTCCTCTTGGATGGACAGCAACTTGGTTTGTCAAGAATTACATGATGCTGGCCCCAAATTATTATCAATATCTACTCTGGACAAAAAAATTCTCTTACATTACAGATGATATAAAAACACCTCTTGCTGAACTTAGGATCTTTTGAGGGGTCAGGGGATGATATAAGGCAAGAATCTGAATGATGATTTTTAAGAAATGGAATAAATGAATAACATAGACACTGCTGTGTTGCCACTGAAATGGGAAGATCCTTCCCTTTAAGCAGGGAAGACTTCTTGGAGGAGGTGACATTTAAAGCGGGCCTCAAAGGAATACAGGGTTTCAGAGAGAGAGATGGTAGACAGGAAAGAAGGAAGGGGGTAATGGGAGGAAGGAATGGTGTAAATAAGTCCAGGGCGAGAAGGTACTGACTGCAGCTGCGCACGAACACGTGGTCCTCTTTGCAGACTAGAGCACAGGGAGCCGTTTGTCTGTGGGCAGCCAGCAAAGGAGCTCTCGATCGTGTGGGGCAGAAGCCAGCAAGCCTGGCTCTGTAAAGGGCCGGATAGTAAATATTTCAGACTTTATAGGCAGACGGTCTCTGTTTACAGGTACACAATTTTGCTGTTCTGGAGTCAAAGCAGCCATAGACACTATGTAAAGCAATGGCTATGGCTATGTCCCAATAAAACTGTATTTAGAAAAACAAGCAGTGGGCCAGATTTGGCCCATGGGTCATAGTTTGCTAACCACTCGTCTAGAGCGTTGGTTACCTGGAGGTTGGTACCTTGTTGGCAATGGGGAGGAGTCACAGGAAGAGCACTGAGTATCCTTTTTATTTTTTAATTTCAAGCTTGCAGTATGAGCATGGGGTATTTCCCAGGTAACCACGATCAACGTAACTGTGTGTGTTTGTTCATAGCAAATTAAAACCTTCAGATAAAGACCGACGACTGTCCATAGAGATCTGGGACTGGGACCGCACAACGAGGAACGACTTCATGGGATCCCTTTCCTTTGGCGTTTCTGAGCTGATGAAGATGCCGGCCTGTGGGTGGTAAGGAAGCCCAGGGTTATTGTGTCTGTGTCAACCAAGGGCCAGCAGTCTCAGGACATTAGAGCCGTTAGAGATTTGGGAACAAGCCGGTGTAAGTCTAAAATGACCGTTGAATATGGACTTACCTGGCTGTCGTCTCCCTGCGGGACACACCTCAGAAGCATCTGGGCTAGAGGTTGGAAGGGACAGGTCACTGGGCCTGGGGCCCTGACTCTTCTCTCCCCTGTCTCTGAAAGGTACAAGTTGCTCAACCAAGAAGAAGGCGAGTACTACAACGTGCCCATTCCAGAAGGGGATGACGAAGGAAACATGGAGCTCAGGCAGAAATTCGAGGTAAGGAGACCCACGAAATCACTGGGACCCCTCTCCTTGATAAAGCTTAATAACTTCAGGCAGGGCCAGACTTTCGAGGTCACCCTGCTGAAAGGAAAAAAGTAGTTTCAACGTTGATCTTTTTCTTTGTTTAAAACCAAAAACTATCACCTGATCACCTTCCTTTGCTGTGTCTCTTCTCATTTGGAGAATGGAAACGTCCCAGGAAAGCACGTGGTTGATTTCTGCCTAAGAAATTGGTGGGCACGTCTCGGAGCGATGGGCAGGGTTCCGAGTGCAGTGCTCTCATTAGAAGGAAGGGCTCTGCCCCTCCAAACGGCGGGAGGTCCTGTTGGCCTTGACTGTGGAGCCTGTGTGGGAGTAATTGGTTTCCTGTGCCAGCCTCTTAATTTTTGCTCCAGAACTTTAGAAAAGACCAGCTCCTTCTTTCCTTCCCGTTGGGTACCTGAGTTTGCCTTCTGTCCCAGGTTCATTTGTCACATTTGTCCCCTTTCCCCTTCCTTCTTCAGTTCTCTCCCGCTCACCTCTCTCTTTTTTCTCCTCTCTATCCCTGCTTCTCTGTACTCACCAAACTTCTCCACTTTTAACAGCCGCTCTTTTCCCTGAGCACCTGCCTTAAGTTCCAGGCCACGGCTTTTCCCTTTGTTCTGTTTCTCTGATCACCTGCATTTTGACTTTTTGAGGGAAACATATACCAGCCGGTTCAGTCTGTGGAACTGGTCGTTTTTGAATCATGCTCTTCCTCAGGCTGTGGAGGAGCCCCTGGAATCCCCCCACCCTGATGAAATACACACACGTGCAGGTCACTACTGAACAGTGGTTGAAACGCTGACCCAAAGGGGATGCTGGTCTGGTTTTCCTCCTATGGTTTCCTTCTCCCAAATAAAATTGTGTCCCAAAGAAACATATAGGTCATACCCAGATAGAAGGAATTCCAAAGGAGGTAAAACACAAAAATGTTGGAAGTGTTTTGTTTCATGGGTATTTTGGTTCAAGTGGACATTGATGGCAAATACTTAACGGGCAGGGGCTGTGAGCATAGATGCTCTCAGGAGCATAAATGGGTGGAATGAGTCACAGGTGATACACATACTAGCAACGAATAGCTGGCCTCAGGGCTGATGAGACAACAGAGAGTGGTGGAGACTGGGGTGAGCTGGGGAGTTCAGTCCTTGTCGAAGGTGGCAGCCGCTGCCACTTGGCACCGAGGATTGCTGCCGGGCACAGATGAGGGTCCGCTGCTGCCAGATCTTCCGGTTCTGCAAGAGAAGCCAAAAACCCACAATTTTTTGTGACACGTTCTGGTTTCTTTTAATATTAGCAGCTAAATAAAACTTCAACTCTGAGTAGGTCAGAGATGCAACTGTTGCTTTAGACACAGGTAGGATTCAGCCAGTGGGAACCAGCTTACGATCCTGCTCTTAAAAATTATAGGAGAAGCCCTGACCAGTGTGGCTCAGTCGGTTGGGCAAAAAGTTGCCGGTTCGATTCCCAGTCAGGGTACATGCCTGGGTTGCAGGTTCAGTCCCTGGTCAGGGCACATGCGAGAAGCAACCAATTGATGTTTCTCTCTCACACAGATGTTTCTCTCCCTCTCTTTCTCCCTCCCTTCCCCTCTCTCTAAAGATAAATAAATAAAACCTTTCAAAAATATAGAGGAGAAAAAGAAGTAGGAGTCTATAATATGTTCTTCCCAAAGAGGCATTATAATACTTAGACGCCTACAAGGATGAAAGTCAGGGTCTGGAGCAGCTTCAAGTACCTACGCCAGGCACAGCCCTCTTCCTATTTGCATTTTTCTTCCACTTGTTTGATTGCCTACTGTCACCTCCACATGACAGCTGAGGACAGGAGACCCATCCCCAATGTCACACCACCCTTAGTAGAGATGAGTCCTTCTAGAGAGAGTTTGGGGACACTGGAAACCAGCATCACTCAGATGCCCAGTCAGGGGAGACCTGAGGAGCTAAAAAGAACCTTGCCGGTTGGCATGCTGTAGCATGGCCATTGGCGATCACAGGATCAGGAACCTCTGGGACAGAACGCATTGGAGAGACAGTGTTGGGGCATCATGATGATGCCACCTGGGGTGATGTCAGAGACCTCACTTTGCTGATGGAGAAATATCAGCCCACTTTTAATGCTTCATTTCCATGGCTTCCTGGGGAGTAACCTTCCTGTTTTTCTGTGCAATGAGTCCAGCTTTTTATAAAGGTCAGAGTTCCCAACTCAAAAATAAATAAATAGATAGATAGATAGAAACAGGCCAGAGGGCTTGAGAGCAGAAGTGTAGCATTTCTCTCCAGAGGCCAGCTGGAGCCCGTGTGTGTCCTGCCAGTGACTGTCCTGCCCCCAAGGAGAGCTGGGCCCGCTGCCCATGGGCGAGTCGCATTAGCCAGGACAGGTTGTGTCAGCTGAGCTCCGTGGGGGTGGGGCCTCTGCTGCCCCATCACTGAGTGCCGTGCTCAGAGCTCCTGCGTGCACTCACAATCCAGCTTTTCCTTCAGTCGCCTTTCAGCTCGGACTTCCCGGATTTTACTGGGATTCGATGAGCTCATTTACTGAGAGTTCTGTAGAACCCACTGCAAGAGACTGAGCAGGAAGCCCCAGGTGACGGGGTCAAAAAGATGCCACTGCATTTTAAATGGAATACTCAGATTGGGTTTCAGGCAGGGGGCAGTCACGCAGCAGCTTCTAGTGGAGGTTGGTCAGCGTGACTGCGTGTATTTCCCAGGGCCGACTGTTGGGATGCAGCGTGCTGCCGCGGGCCAGGGCAGGAAGGCCGGGTCGGCATCCAGCAGCTCTGGGTGACAGCCACCTCCCCACAGGGGGTGCCGTTAGGCATCAGGGTGCAGTGTGGGGGCACTTTCTTTAACCCCTCCCTCTCAGTCCCCAGGCAGTGTCATGCCCCCACTGTCTGTAGCTTCTCCTCTCCACAGAACTTCCGTCCTGACTTCTGTGCTTTCCATCACGCTAGTCCTTTCCCCCGACCCCTCTTACAGGTACTCTTCTACCCTCTGGTGATAGTTTGATTCTGCTGAGGACAGTTGTTTTAATTTAAAGGTCAGTGGTGAATCACGACTGGATGAGACACAGCCCGATGGCTGGTCCTTTTAGGAACAGGGCCCGCTCAGCAGGGCTGTACAATGTCTGGCCTCCAGGGTTGCTCTTTCCACGTCCAGCTCTGTTTTCCAGAAAGAGCTCACTAAATGTGGTTTTCAAATCCTTTCCCGGAAATCAAAAGTCAGTCAGTCGGATGAAAGGAAAACATAGAAATAAAACGCCCGAGCACTTGTAACTCTGCCACCGTGTCAGTTTTCGTCTGACAATAACATGGAAAAAATTTCAAAGTTACCATTGGTTTAAAAATCTTGGCCAACAGAATGTACAGTGAATGAAGCTCTTAGGAGCCCAGAAAAGGCCCTGGATGGTTGGAAATGCCCTTGCTCCGTAATGCATTGTCCCACTGGAGCGGTTCACCTGCCTGGGAGACAAAACAGACCAGAACCTTGACCGCCATCTTCACGGACAGGGCGTCTGGGGTCCTTTAACCTGTCCCTGTTTGTCTTTAAACAAAGTACAAGTGGTCCCTGAACCACAAGCATAAAATACATGTCTGTTCACTTGTTCAATAGTGCTTCATAGGTGAGTAAATCAACAGTCCCTCCTGCGTGGCGGCAGCTGTGGGCCCTGCATCAAGTCTCTCTGGAAATGATGCAGGAAGCTGATGGAGACATGAGCGCGTGATAACCCCTGTGCGGGTCAGCAGCGCCCCCGGGCCTCCAGTGGCTGGTATGGACATCAGGGCTGCTGTCCTTCCGCTGCCAGCAATGAGGCTCCCGGCCAGAGTCAGAGAAGGGGGTCTGGCTTCCGTAGAGGCGGCCTGAGGGTGTGTAAGTCCTTGCTTGGCCAACTTTCTGTAGAGGCTCACATGATAAATATTTTAGGCTTTGCAGGCCTGAGGCTTAAAGTAGTTACCAATTAGGAATCTCATTGCAGCTGCTTGACTCTGCCATGGTAGCGTGAAAGCAAGCACAGGCAATATGTAAGCAAATAGATGAGGCTGTGTTCCAATAAAACTTTATTGACAAAAACAGGCAGCAGACCCGCTTGGCCCGTGGGCCAGTTTACCAACACCTGGCTCAGCCTGCGGACTCCAGCATCAAGTCCTGGTGTCCGCCGTCGGCTGACGTCTGGCCTCCCTGTGCAAGTTTTCTCTGTAAGTGGGAACAATTAGCGTTATTGGCTTAACGGGAGTGTTTTAAAGATTCAATTAAGTAGTCAATAGACAAGTCCTAAAAGCAAACTTGTATACAAGTGTTGGCTCTTACCATCATCATCATCAATAACATGTCATTGCAAAACCTGGGTTAGAGAAGGTATTTTTTTGTTTTTTGTTTTTTAACTTCTGAAGCTTCTCTAAAAACATTTCTTTTTCATGTTGAAAGATGCTCTAAGAAGTGGGCATGTTCTACATCCTGTAGTCCAGCCATAGCCTGAAATAGAGGCACGTTAGTGAGAATGTTACCACTGTTTATAACATTGTTTGAGCGGGGAATATAGCCTCATGTACATTTAGATGGGTTTCTGGACCCTAATGTGTTTGTAAATCGGGAACTTCGTGTGCCTGACAACGGATCAGATAATCACTGGTCAAGATCAGGTTTCAGGGGTTGTTGGGATCACTGGTCTCCTGCCGAGCCAGCATCTGCCCTGACCTCCATGTAGCACTTTAGGGTTCTCATTAACAACTCAAGGTGAGCACCTCTGAAAGGTGTTTGCTGTCAACCACACCACAAATGAATGCAGTGTAGGGACAGTAGCAGCTATAGGTCAACAACAGAAGTGGCAGTTTAGGGCTGATTTTATTCTCATGAGAGCTCAGGACTCCTATCATGTCCACGCTGCTATTTGATCTTTTACAAAATCTGGGATCTGGGCCACTCGCATCTGGAGCTGTGCGGAGGGAGCTACGTGCGACCCTCCGCTTCCTGGTTGGAAGAAAGGGGATATTCTGGCCATGCCTTGTCCTTGTTTCAAACATTTCCGGAGGATCTTACTGTCATGTGTCCATCTCCATGGTTGTTGGTGGGCCCGAGCATGTTCGTGTTGTGTTTATAAGTCGGGTGATCCTTCCCCTGAGCCGATTGGACCACACCTACCTCCAGACTTGGGGTTGTCCTAGAACAAAGAAGATGGGAGGAGGCTTGGGGGAGGAGGGAGTGAGGCCAGCGACAGGATGACTCTCTGTCCCTTCCTTTGGAGCCCAGCCACTTCCTTCCCAGGTCCTCTTCCTGCCTCTGTCCCCTGCTGCTCTGATGCAGAGCCTTCCTCCCAAGACTCAGCCCCTTGTCTCTACCGCAGCTTATTCTAACCAAGACCTTCTCCCCGATCCTGCTCCCCATAGACTCTATAGGAATTGGGCCAGAAGGGCTGGTGGCAGGACCTGGCCTCCTCGGGCCAACAGCACCTGGGCAATGGCTCAGGGCTCACTTCTCCCTTCGCCACTTTTCATATTTCTGTGCTCAACAAAACAAAACCTGAATTCCCTCATTTTACTCCAGATCACAATCACCGCTTCTGATTTTTATTTTGATGACTCCAAATGAACTCATTTCCACCTGTGGGGTCGCTTGTCTCTGCCATATGTTGTTCACGGTTGTTGGAGACTCTGATGCAGGAGTCAGGCCTCTCCTTAAATGAGGTCACGCCATTCTGTTTTGCCGGTTGTCAAGGCTTTTCATTGTTGTCATGGTCTGTTTCAGATCGTTAATAAAATAGAACAAATAAGCTAAGAGCACATGAGCCTTTTTCTGTTCTCACCATTAACTGTCACTCTTGCCTGCTACCGTTGCTTCACTCCAGGGTGTTAAAACCTAATGTTAAAAAACGGTAAAGATAAACAAACAAACAAACAAACGTTAAAGAGCAAAACAGACACATCTGTAGCTGAAAGGCAGCACCCTTTGGTCTATATCTGCAATGGAATAGTCATGTTCTCAGAAAATAATGGGATAAAGTGATGTTCCATGGGAGCGCTGACAGATGATATATCATAAATAACTCTTTGGAGTATCAGGATTCAAGAAAGCAAGATGAATTTAGTTAAATCGCAGTGTCGCTTGAAATGTGTGTGAGCCTCTATAGGGAAGCATAGGCACACCTCGGAGATATTGTGGGTTCAAGTGCAGACCATCGCAAACAAACAAGTTGTAATCTTTTTGCCGATGGCGGGTCTTCCTGCCTTCAATTTGGAAAACGTGCAACATCTGTGGAGCACAATGAAACAAGGTGTGCCTGTACTTTCAAAGTTCTCTAAAGAGGGAAGTTTAGGAACAAGCATGAGCTACAGAAACTGCTCTTGGGGCGTGGTCCCTTCCCGGGAGCAGGGGTGCAATGTGGATGGGGATAGCGGTGGATGCAGCAGTGATGATGGGGAGCGTGCGGTGAGTGCGGGCTAAGCTCCGGGCGGTTTCCGTGCCGAGCGCTTACACCACTTTCATTGTGGAAATGATGCTGCATCCCGGCGAAGGGCCCCTGGAGCCGGTGCTGCTGGGGTTTTAGCAAGTCCTGGCTTACCCACTTCCAGCTGCATGAACGTGAGCCAGGTACTCAGTGTTGCACTGTGGGATTCTACAAGGGCTGTGCAATTTGGAATAATTAGCCACAGTTTCACACCCCGGCTCTGCCACTTACTAGCTGGTGAGCTTGGGTAAGATTCTTTTTTTAAGACTTGGGTAAAGTATTTTTATAAATGCAAAAAAGATGCTACTGAGGGACATTTCAAAACCCCATTTGGCGTGTTCGAAATTTTCTCAAGGAATCATTCCTGAGAACCCACCCTGGGTCGGCTGTCCCAACATTCACAGCTTTCTGGAGCCTGAAGCTTAGCTCAGAGTCTCCAATTTTGATGATGTTTCCAGCAGATGGGCTCCCCAGTTAGCCTCTGCTTCGACTCGGTCTCCCGTGTCCCATGGCACACGGGAGGCATTCACAGTTGTTTGAACTGGGACTTACCTGATTGGCAGCTTTGGCCCACCTGAGGGACCTGCCCACTCAGCCAGCCCCCTGGTGGTTTGTGCCACCCGCAGCTTGATGCCTGCCCTCGAGCCACCTGTGCCCCAGAACCTCAAGTTGACCTCTCATAATAACTCTCATTCTCCCACTCACTGGCCAGCATCAGCCTTTCTCTTCCATTGGTGGAGGAAAGCCAGAGACCCTGCCCTTCAGCTAGGTCAGCCTGCAGGAGCCCAGCCTGCCCATCGCTTGTGGCTTGACTATGCTGTCAGCTAAACAGTCACATGATGCTGAATTCTAAAGACTGAATAGGTGACATTTTCTCTAACTTCGAAAATCCTCTGGGGTTGCACTGTCCAGTTCAGAAGCTGCTGGCCACTCATGTCTATTAAGCACATAAAACGTGGCCAGTCTGAATTGAAACGTGCTATAAGTACCAAATTCACATTGGGTTTCCAAGAATCAG